>VXAX01007443.1:434121-452851 GCA_013399835.1 Leptocoma aspasia | reverse complement strand
TTATAATTTGTTCATAGCAACAGAAACGTGCAAACTCTCTTTTGAGCTCAGTGGTAAACTTGTGGTTTCTTACTCCAGCCCCGCAGGTGTGCTTCACCTTTTGCTGGCCAAGAGAGTTGTTTGTAATTGTCCACTTGGTAACAGAGATGCCTTTTTGAGTTCCTCTTTCTAAGGTGTGTTCTAAATGCCTGGGAAAATTTACTTGCAGCTGGATGACTCACACAGCACTCGGTAACCCACAGAGATTTTCAGTTTTCCTGGGTAAATGCAGGACTCCATGGCCATCCAGTGCTGTGCTAAAAGGGGCCATGAGGCTTGATTAGCCCTGACTGGCTCAGAGGCCAGGAATTTGCAGTAATTACCTTCACAGAATCACTGAATATTCTGAGTTTAAAGGGACCCACAAGGATCATCAAGTCCTGCTCTTAAATGAATGGCCCATACAGGGATCAAACCCACAACCCTGGCATTATTAACACCATGCTCTGACCAACTGAGCTAATCCTGGGCTTGAAGTCACTTGAAGTGAACATTGAACATTGAAGTGAACAATGTAAATCATGTAAATGCATTCAAATCGATTTTGTGATGGAGAGGGCAGGCCTAGGCCTGACTGCCAAGGGACAGCCAGCTGGTCCTGCTGTCAGCACACAGACAGGTGTGGGAGAGGAGAAGACAAGGTTTTGTGCCACAGGGCCACAGTGAAGGGATGGTGGTCACCTTCAGATTTTCTAGACTGCAGAGAAGCATTGAACTCTGAGTCAGAGGTCAAAGCTGGCTCAGGACTGGAACCTTTCCTATCACACTAAAGAAAAATGGTTCAGCATATTATATGTTTTGCATGACAAGGAAGGCAGAATACAGAGGTCATGCAGTGGCTCAATGAATTTAATTTAATTGGATTTCCCGTGCTGGAGGAGTTTGAATTATCATAAAGTTTTAATTGCCACAATTATCATTGTGACAAGTGGATCTGGAGACTGAATTCCAGATTCTTCCCTTCATTTTTCTGGAACTCACCACTTAAAACCTTCAACTCTAGACTTTGTCCAAACTGTATCATGGTCCTGACACAAGAAGAGAGTAATATGCAGAACACAGAATATATTGGTCTGAAGTTCATAATATCAAGGGTAGCCCTGTATGAACTGGAAAATGACTTCACTTGTCTGCAGTACATCTGGACTCTTGAGTCAAGGCCCATAGATCCTCTAGTTCATGACCCTAAAGAATTAAATATTTTGCATCATACTATGTGGCATCATTCTCTTCCTGTATCAGAGGGAATATTTCTGATATCTCAATGATCCACACACTGCAGTATTTTCTTATTTCTGTCATAGGGAGTTCAGTTGTTTCACTTCTCCTGCACTTCTATGAGGTTGGCAGGGGAAACTTTGCAGAATGCAATAAAAACCTATGGAAAAAAATCACCCTGCTCTGTAAAACTGAGATAACCTCATTCTAACTCCTTCATTGCCTTAGTCATAAAAACTCACCCAGTAAAAATTCTGTGTAGCAATGCTTTCCAAGTCCCAAAAAGTAATTGGGTATACCAAGAACTAACTTTCAATGGAAAATTTTCAGAAGAGTAGCCAGTGTGTCTCAATGCAAGATAAGAGCAGTTGTAGAATTTGCAGCTTCCAGCTTTGCTCTAGGCTTCAAGGTATTCACCATTTGCCTTTTTTTTTTTCCACTACATGAGAAATGCAGTTATTTAATTTCTCAGTTTAGTGACTATTCTACTGTTCTTAACAGTGGTGTATTGTAGCACACTGAGGTAGTACTGAACATGTAGCATGAACTCCAGCATCTCCAGGTGATGTGGGGAACAGTGACTTCACTGGGGCTCTACCTGGCCATGAGAAGGGATTACAGCAACAGCCCTCTGTCACAGTTTTTGTCTTCCAGTGCATTAAAGCCTCTGCTTGACTGAAAGGCATAGTTCAAAGCTGAGAGATGAGTTTTAATGAAAGATTTCAGGAAGAAAAAAAAAAAAATTGCTCAGGGATGACAGCAAAATAAATGCTTCCTACTCTATGGAGCAACACAGCAGAAAACACAGAAAGGAAAGGGGGAACAGAGGAAGTCTGTAAAAGAGAAGAATGGGGGAAGCAGCTGGATAAATTGAGTGGAAGATAAATAGCAGTAGAACCTCAAGCAGTAGATTTCGCAGAGTTTCTTAATGGCTTGCATTTTTTGTAGCAGGCAGTAGAAAATCAAGGCAGATGCTGGTTGGTGGAGACAAGGCAATATTGGCAAGCAGTATTTTAGTTGGAGGAGAGGAAGTGGGGAGATCTTGCTGACATTATCCATCAATAACAGATGATCATAACAATTTTAGCTCATGTTGATGAAAAAAAAATCATGATTGCCACTGCCACAGAGAAGATAATCAATGGCAGAAGGGGCAGCAAGAAAAAAGATGGTCCAGGAGACATCTCAGTGTAACAGGACTGATAGAGGAGATGAGGATCTGAAAATCAGGAAGAAGTGGTAAATAACTAACTTTAGGAAGTCAAGCCATTATGTAAGTGACAGCAGGGTGTACAGAAGCTGTGAAAGTGCAGATGCACAGAGGAGAACAAGTGTCATGGAAAGGCATCAAGGGTTCTGACATGGATACCTCTGTGAGGCAACAGGGAGAGCAAGTGGCAAGGAGAGACACAAAAAAATAAAGGAGCTGTCTGTTGTATGAATATATTATAAGTTTTTTTGTATGTAAGCTTGCAGAAAATTTTTTTAATGGGAAAGTACTTTTTTACTGTTTTTTACTTTGTACAAGTTTCTATAAACAAATGTGTTCAAGGACACAAATGGTTTCTATCTCCTGATATAAGAAATAGGGATTTTCTTTCTTTCAACCTATGAAGTAAAAAGTTGTTATCTCTAATTGTGTAAGCTATTCTAGCATTCCTTAGACAGAACTTGAAGCAGCAACTCTGATTGCTCTAGACTGAACAGATAATAACCCAATTCTTTTACAATCCTTTGTATTGTAGAATCGTGTTAATAAATCATATTTAACCTTCTGATATAATTGCTAAGAGTCGTTTGTCAATGCACAGACCACAGCAATAGCTGTCAGTGAAGGTGCATATCCAAAGGAAATCTAAATGAGAGCAGATTACAGCAGCCAGGTGTTGGGAGGGAAGGATCAGTAAAGAAAAGGACAAAGATTGCCTTCAGATGAAGCCAAGTACAGAACCTGGAGAAGTATAGGTTCTCCTACCAGAGACTGAGCAGCTTCTTAGTAATGGCAAGAATCAACAGCTTCTGAGAAAGTGGAGACACAAGGAAAAAAAAGCAGACACAAGGAAACCAGTGGGTTGTTAGAAAGATACGCTGCATGAAAGGAATTTCATTTTTTCAAGAGCAAGAGCATCCTTGAAGGTAGAGTAGCTAAGGAAACAGAGTGGTTAAAAATGCACAAGAATTGAAGAATCAAGAGATAACAGAAGACAGAGAACTTGCACTGGGCCTGGAGGGATATTATATCAAGTATAAAGAGAAGGAAGGGAACTGGAATTTGAGGAAGACAATGCAAGAGGAAGTGGAGGTCTTATTCATTCATTTAAAAAAAAAGGACTAGATCCTGGCAGAGGGAGGACAAAGGTTAGCAGAAAACAACATTTTATTAGTCATGAGTAAACACAGAGGATTTGAGTCTCCCATCTCAGTGTGAACATCTGTATGAGAGGCAGTTCAGTCTCTGGAAGAAGCCCTGACCCTATTAAAGTCAATGACAAAACTCCTGTTGCCTTCAACAGAGCCAAATTTTCACCTTGTGTCTGTGGCCATTCCACTGAGAATTCCAACATGAATGCCAATTAGTGCCGTTTGTCAATGTGACATTTGTGACACAGGTATGTGCTCCACTGGAACATGAGCTAAGATTATCAAATTGAGCTTGCATAGACCAGTAAAGGTAAGTGTGATACTCGCTAACAATTTACTGAGGCAAATAAACACACACACATAGAAAAAGAGAGATTTTGAATATGTTGAAAGCACGCTAAAAATAGCACCATGATTGAAATAAATAAATAAAAGAAAATAGTAACTCAGCCTGTGTGTGGCAGGTCTAAATTAATAAATTAGTAAGTTAAAAGACATATGCATAAAATAATGTTTAATTTAAGGAAGGGGGAGGGGGAACCACTTTAAAGAGTAAATTATCTTATATTTTTTTAACTGAATTAATATGAAAAAGAAATTACCTGAGGATAGGGCATTACTGCTGAGAGGCTTTCAGATGCTTGACTTACATGACAGCCACTATTATTAGCACATTTAGATTAAGAGTTTAACACTACTTGGAATATTAAACAGAATGCGTCGTTTTGATTTTGCAAAGTGTCCTCTGAGTATTATACCTAATAATGTGCTGATCTGAAATGTGTGCAGGCTGGCTACCACAGTGCTCAAAACAGTTACTTTTTCTCATGTGCATGTTGATGTTCTGCATGTCTTTATCAAACCCCATGCAGTCACTGCACCATTTAATACACGATATCAGTTCAATCTCCTGATAACGGTGAGCACTTCCCACTTTATAGGTCTTTGCAAACACCAGTTTTACAAGCGACTCTGTTGAATCAGACCTGTGGATTCCAACACTACTATGCCATTTATGAGTGTAAATCTGGGCTAATCTGATCTAGATAGACCCATCCTTCTGATTTTCCCAAGTTTTATGGAGATCAGAATCTCTCCTGATGTGTCTGATTGCAAATCTCCACTCTGCTCTATTACTCTCATTTAAACATTAAATCCACTCTGTTTAGACATTAGTATGATAATTGCTTAAAGTCAAGCAAGAGAAAACCACAATAATACACAAACTACAGCAATATATTCTGGGTAGCAGGTAAGCCACATTTCATCCAAGATTCCTGCTTCAAGGCAGATCTGTACCTCCTTCTAAGCCAGGTTCTGAACAAATATCTGATCCTGTCAGGAAGTCACCACATCACTAATCAAATGTACATGTCCAGACACTGCCATGGCCTCTGAGCAGCTGGTGGTGCACTCAGAGGAGACTGAGGCTGTTGTGGCAGAAGGGTTGAAAATCCATCCTGACCCTGCACTGCTGCATGTGGAAACTTGCACATTACTTGCTTACACTGCACCTAGCCCTAGGAAATACCCTAAACCTTTTCATGTTGTACACACCAAATTCAACAACAGCTTTGAAAGAGAAAACGAAAGACATGGATCAGTTTTTAACTGATTAGCACACCATTATGTATGATAAAGTGAAAATTAGGATAAACAGTATGGCATAAACTCGCTGCTGTTCTGCCCCTGTGTGGAATAAGACCTGCTCAGCACTTCAGTACCTTTAACGTGTGAGACTGTTGGATGAACAATCCCAGCTGAAACAAGACGAGCAATCAGGCTTTTTCAACCTGTGTCACACTGCCAGGCTGGCTCTGCTTTTTCTCAGCCTGCAGCTCTCCCCTGATTTCAGCTGCAGCCTTGTGCAAAGATCAGAACAGAATACAGCAGGTAGAGTACAACAGCCTGGTTTGATGTCACACTGGTGTCAGAGAGAAAGGGCACAACCCCAACAGGCTGAACGTGACCTAACCTGGTACTCAGGCTCTGAATGACCATCTCAACAGGTAGAAAGCTGAGAAAATTAAGAGGTTTTCATCCTAAAGCTGTGGAGTAGACAGGTTTTGCTTATGGAGACACTGACTTGTCCATTTCAGAAGAGAGGTGGGGGTGGGGATCGGGGATGTTGTGTATATGTTGAGTGAGGAGAAGACAGGTTTAATTAATCTTAAATGCCTTAGCAATTCAAGAATTGTAACCCTGGATCAGTTCCTCTACTAACATGATTAGCAAATATTGACTTTTGACTACAATAATAATGTGTCATCTGAAACCCTTGATAAGTAACTTAAGTACTTCCTTAGCTTGCATCTTATTAAATTAGATGAGGTACGGTTGAGACACATAACACAAAGCCATTGGAATGAGAAATCAGACCTAAAGATTTTAGCATTGATTAAGAAAAGTCAAAAGTTAGAATAAAGATGAAACTGTGGCCCATATTTTTATCTGGCTTCATTTCTGTGAGTACAGATTGCCTCACTCTAGGATTTATGCTGATGCAAGTGAGGCATTCAAAATTCTTTTCAGTATTTACTAACATGGATATGTTTTCCTTGGAGTTCTTTAGCACAGAGTGAAGTAATTTTTTTTTTCCCATTTTTGCAATACTGTAATTGTCATAGTTATAACAAGTGTAAACATTTGCTCTTTGTGACTTCTTGGCATGCAATCCATCACTTGATTATGTATGATGACCATATAATGTCAGTTTTACGGAAGGTTAACTGGCAGAAGTTTTAAGCTTTTGAAGTTAATGTAAGAGAGAAAGAGAAAGGCGTCACACTTGTGTGCCTGTGAATATAGTATGTGTAACATACTCAAATCTCCTCATAAGGTTTAGTTTAAAAATGTGTACAGCAGCTCAACCAAGAAGGGAGTTAAAAGATGTGATACTCCTGAGATGCAAGCTGACAAATCTTACTTTATTGATTAGTTTTCAAAAGCAGTGCAGTGAGAGCTCTACACTTACAATAGACTTTGGAATGAGTGGTGGGGGGGAGAAAAAAGCTCCAAATGTCATCAAAGCAAATGGTCTGTGAATGTTGCTTCAAAGCTAGTCATTAGTTGCCAGGGTGTTTTGCCACAAAGCTTGTAAAGAGGTTTTCCTGGAGGGGAAGGTATGACAAAATGCATTTCTTGGCAAGATGACTTCTGCTTAAATAGCAGGACACATTATTTCTTGCTTGATACATAAAATTAATTAGAGGATTAACATCTTTTATGAAATTTTGCCAGAGATTTTTTTCCTTTTTACTGGGAATAGACCCCAGGCCTTTTCTGTACTCTAATGAAATTGCAAATTGACTTGTGTTCAAATGATGCTTGACTAAAATGAATAATTAAAAATGTATTGCTAACAATGAGATGGGTCAGCTGATCTTTTCAAGGATTAATTGCTTTCAAGAACCATCTTTCATATGTAACACAGCAAAAGCCAATGCCAGCCCACCTTTTATTCATGCAGTAGCTCCTCTTGAAGTCAATGGACCCATTCTACTCCCAATTATCCAAGGGTTCTTTTCCAGATTCAATCTGTTTAGAGTGGGTTTTCCTCTACAACAATTCAGAGAGGAGTTATGCCTGGAGGAGCTGAGCTGTTACTCTATCTACAATTCAACGAGCCCAACTCCTCTCTATTAGGATCTGATCCAAAAACCAAGCTGAACTGATGGGAGTCTCCTGTTTGTCTTCATTAAGCTTTGCCTAAAGATGAACAGTGTAACGTCAGTGTAAGAACTCCATGACTGTGACAGGAATAGTTTTTAAATTTTCCGTAGGTGAGCAAGTGGATAAATGAAGAAAAGCAAAGACTAAAGGGAATAGGGAAGCCTGTGTCTGATTGTGTCCATGCTTTTCCATGAAATATGAATAAGAAGGTTCAGGAACTAGGAAAAATGACTCAACATAAATTTTTCAGAAGCAGGCCAGGTATATAATTATCTGATTTTTCTCAGGAGTTTAAAGTGTTTAGGTTTCAGAAGCATCTAAGTGCAGTTACTTTAGTTTCCACTTTAACATGTGCCTTGGAAAATCCCATTGAATGCCTACCTGCTTCTCCACACTTCTTTGAAAGCGAGTCCTCATTAAAAACAGTGACTTGCATACTGTGGCATCTAACTCTGGTGGATGCCACACGAAGAAATATTTAGAGGTTGAGAGCAGAAAGCTGGAAAAACTGCTCTGCTACGGTGATTCTGTCCCATTTGGTACTTGAGTTAGTTCATTTAGGGCTGATGTGGGTATTTGTGCAGAGTGCTGCCCGATGCCAGGCAGAAATTTTCTCAGGTACTCTGAAAATTTAACCTTTAGCTTCATGTAAAGTGAGATTTACAGAGGCATAAAGGTGCAAAGGGAGCTCGGGATTAGATTCGAGGACCCAACTGGTAACGTGCTGCTGAAAATCTCTTTCATTGATTTTTCACTTTTAAAATATGAAATGTCTGAGTTACTTCCCCAGTGTGTGCAAATAAGCATGTTTCACTTTTTAAATTCCTTGATCACCTTGTGTATTTGTAAAAGGTCCCTTTCTGCACTGGGAATTTTAAAAAAGGAAACCTAACATTCGATGTCAGTGTTTTCTCAAAACGCCTAAATCTCAAAACGCTTATTTCTACTTGCATTTTTCTGAGCTCCTGTCTCCGATGGATTTTTCAGATGTGTTTCATGTTGTGTTATGATGTTTCTAATTTGGGTGATGAAAGGTTAAAAGATATGCCTGTATGAAATTACTCAGTGGCTCTTGTGAGCTAACATCAGAGCTCACTGAGTATGATCACTCTTTTCAAAAGTCATTTGCTTTGGCTACAGCAAAGCTTTCAGATACAGCAGGACTAGGCTGGGATCCCCAGAGCCTACTAGAGAATTTGAAGTGGGGTAAAAAGACATAGTTTCCTTGCTTAAGACCTGCTAGCCATGTGTAAAGAGACGATGCTCTGGAAAATGTTGTTTTTCTTTGGCTGCCCTTTAGTCAGATCTTCTCACTGCTGGCATTGTGCAGAGTCAGCTTAAAAGGTGTATTTAGCATTGAGGGATTTGGTAAATACTGCTTTATTGTGCTTCATACTCCCTACAGGGCATTCTGAAGAGATGAATAATAAGTGTGAACAGGAAGAGCAAGTTTCCAGTCCTGTCAAATTAATTAGAGCAGTGTAGAATGAAGTGAGGTTTGCCGTTAGGTAGGTTCAAAACAGGCAAAGGGAACCAGTCAGGCATACACAAAAATGTTACCCCACTTCTATTATTATTGGTTTCTTTTGAATCAGATATAAGATGTAGCTATGTTTTGTTAACCACAGCAAAAACCCCTTTCAAAATGTTGTGTGTAAAAATAGAGCAAGCTGGAGAGCAAAGCCCCACTGTGGCAAAAGCAGGAGTTGCCAAGCGATGACGCTGCCCTCAGATCTGCTGTTTGAGGAGTGTTTGCTTACAGTTTTAAGGGAATTACTAACACCAAGCTTAATGTCATTTAATTCCATAAAGACATTTTAGAGATTGACTCAGCTTGCAGCTGTAAAACAGTCCCTGTGATTTGCCAGCTGCCTGCTTCATAATTTTCTGCCACTTGCCTTTTTCCTTACAGCAGCCCAAAAAAGCCACTCTTAGTGTCATACTTGGGCTCTAGTTCATGTCTTTTCCTAAGTCTTTTCAGACAGACATCAACATGGTAGGTAAAAAAGGGTCTGATCCAAATCCTGCTTCAGTCAGTGGAAAAGATTCCTGCTGAATGAAGTGAGGGCTGGATGAGATCAGTAGACCCTCTCTTCGTTCCCTTCCCAGACAGGAATAATCTCTATTGTGCATTTCCAAGCTCTGGTATGAAATGACTCAAATTCTGGGGCTACTGCTTCTCCTGAAATCTGGTCCCCAGACTAAACAGATCATCTGATAAGAAAATTGACAACCCATTTATGACAACCCATCCTCTATTTTCTTTCCCTGGAAAGCCTTAATTTTTACTGTCCCCCAGTTTGTTTTCACATTTGAAGTGATCGTTAAGCATACAACATATTCATCCTGCACTTTGAATTTTTGTACATTTAGGCATTTTCATACTTCTTTCTAAGTTCTTTGTATTTTTGGAGCATTTTATTATTCTTCTGTGACTTCCTCCTATAAACCTTTCTCTCACTTGCATATGGCATCTGGGGATGTGAACTCTTTACCACAATATACTACAGCAACTATCCCCATGGACAAGAATATTTGGTGAAAATTAGGTTTGTCCTTAGTCACCCTACACAACTTTTTGGTGATAAGGGGGAAAAAGACAGTTCCAGGCTCTAATTTCCATCATCCTAAAGGAGAGGTTTAAAACAGGTGAGACAGTGTCCTAAAGGAACACTTTTTCTCCTGGGAGGCTTACAAAGGAGTCTAGAAGGCCCAGTGTGGCTGTAGAAGACATTTACCATAGACATATTCCACCCCATGAAGTGAGTCATGCCTTTGGAAATGTGCAACTGGAAATGTTATTCAGAGTGGCTTTGAAAGGAAGCAAATGTTACGTCAAACAAAATAAATCTGTTGTGAGAAACTTATTCCGTTAACTTCTTATCCAGGGAGGCTAACAAGAATTAGGATTTTTTATAACCTTGGAAGCTCCTCCTTTGATGTTTATAGAATGGAAGGTTGTGGTTGCTGCTGCTGTTTGTGTTGAAAAGTGTTACAATGAAGATGCACCAGATTTCTAACATGAATTAACAAAAATTATGCTGAAACATGAATGAAATGTTTCAGCATTCCCTGCATCCCATTGTCATCTTAGCCTCAGGTTTATTTTTTCTAATTTTGGTTTATAGACAATTTCAAACTCGTTATGCTCAGCTTGACTCGGAACAAAATCACACATTAAATGTGGGATTTCCACCCAAGCTGACACACTGGAGTCCTCTCCCTCTCCATTTTGTTTTCCATACCCAGCCTTCCTCAATCTTTACTTTTGTTCCTCTCTTTTTAATAGAATACAGGAATATTCACTCCGATTTTCCTCCGCTTACTGTCGTTTCTTAAGCTCCAGTTTATGTCTCACTGTGGGGCTCTGATAAGTACAGCTTGTTCTCTAGCAATCCATGTATTGTTCTTGGCTGTGAGGGCGTGGGAAGGAGCACAGAAGGGCAGGGAGTAAATCCCATCCTTATGCATTTTGGTCCAAAATTTATCAGATGTGGCACTGCTCTGTTTTTGCTGTGTGCCTCTGAAGAGCTCAGATCTCACCATGGTGCATTTCTGGGGCATTTAAACCCAAGGGAAAGGCACATCACTGAATGCTCTCTCCTTTTTAGGGTGGTACAGTGGCACGGGAGTCAGAAATGCTGGCTCACTGAAAGGAGACACGATGAGGAGAGCTTCAAAAACTGTGACATTCCTGCAAGCTTTTTGCCCCTGGTTTCCTTTCAGCTCCCTAACTTCAGTTTTTGGCAGCCAAGGAACTCCTGCTCTAGGACCTACAGAGGGAAGACGGTCCACAAAGGGAATAGTTTTGGTGCTGGGGACAATAAGAGGTTTGGGGCCTGAGACTTAGAGGCAGACACTCCCTTCTCTTTTTGAGAGGATTTCAAAATCCTTTGGGTTTAAATCCAAACTGGGGAAAAAAAAAAGACATTTTACAATTGCAAAACCCTCCATAAAACTGAGCGATCCTTCTCCCCACAGCTCCATCTGAAACAGATGGAAATTTCTTTAGTGAAGTGACCACTTAATTAAAAATATGTGATACAAAATTAATACCATTTCAGCAGGTACTGGGAAGACAAATGAAGACTCTCTAACCTTCTCCAGGTGTCTAAGACAACTATTTATTGTTTTTTAAGGTGCCTGGCAGCTGTTAAGTAATTTAAATGATGCTTGTCAGCTCCCAAATAGAAGAAATAAATGAACACAAAAGAGCAAGATTTCAATTAAAGTTCATCATGTAAAACAGGCCTCATGCCTTCCCTGACCACAGAGATTAGCTTTTGTGTCTGGAATTGCATTTAATAAACCTCCTCCCTTGACATGGAACATCTGCTCTCTTTAGGACTATTGTTTTACACCCATAAATAAAACATAAAATTATATTTTTGTCACTCTTCAGGCCAGATCTTCAGCTGGCATAAATCAATGGCAAGCAGTCAACCTCAGCAGAGCTCTGCTGACTTAAACCAAATGAGGATCTGGCCCTTGATGCTTTGGTGCTGAAGAAAATAATGGGTCTGGGCAGAGTGTGTGGGACATTGTTTATCAGAGAATGTGTGCGAAACTACGTGGAGCAAGTAACCACAAAGCATGATTGATCTCCCCAGCATATTTTAACACTTCTTTTTTCTTTTTTTTTTTTTTTTTCAGTGTTTACTGAAACCTTTTAGGTAGTGCAGTCTCCTCAGATATCGTTTTATGTTTGAAAAGCTTTCTAATTCAAAATGAAAAGTCACGCGCCGCTCCAGTGAACCTCTAGCTCCAATTACTTGCTGTGCAAACGCTTGGCCTGCATTTTGACCAATGTTTATGGTGCTTGGCAATTTTTCAGTAGCTACTTTACCCTGATATGATTAATTTCTTGCTTAATACGAGGTTTTGCATGTGTAGGGCTAAAATAATCCTGCAAGGCAGAAGAGAAATAAAAGATCTTGTGTGTTTCAGCTCTTTAAAAACACTCAAAACATAACATCACAATTTTAAGCGTGCCAATGATAATACAACTTAGCCATGGATGAGGACTACCACGAGAGACATGGAGTTCCTGATGGGATTTGGTAGCATGAAAGCCATTTCTTGGCTAGTAAGGCCACTAGATCATAGCTGGGCAGCCTCAGGAGCAGGGAAGCAAGAGACAAACGTGGAGCTCATCATGCATGAGTGCAGCAATGGAAGGAAGAATGGCCACTGGTACTTGTTTGCTTTCACACTGTCAAATCCTTTTCTACATCCTTTTGTACCAGGACTGTTCACTGTATAAGCTTCCCTGAAGTTAAAGGCAATATAACTAATTATATTTATAGTTAAAGGCAATATAACCTGAGTAAGTGAATTTTATGTCGTGACTTAAGCACCTGAGAAATCTCACTGCTGTCAGGCTGGAAATCTGGGCTTGTGCTTTGCCTTTTTATCAGGATCAAACTTTACAGTAGGAGACTAGATAGTGCCACAACCCTAAAAAGACAAATATTTTTGGCAGGGTATGAGGAGAATGAGGTGCCCAACCACTAATGTGCTGTAAAGCAGAAAGACATTTCCATGGGCCCTGGCACCCAGGTCTCTCTGAGCTCTCTAAAAACAGAGATATGGAGCATTATCACCAAGCTCCAAGAGATACAATTGCTCTGATTCAGTTCATCATTTAGATTAAATGAAGAAAAACATCCTCTCCAGTGATTTAAGCTGAAATATTGTGCTGTAAACCCATGAGGCTCTTAGGTGGCCGTGTGATCCCATGTGCTGATTTGTGGGGTACACCATCTTCAGCAGAAGCTGTAAAAGAGGAGGTAGTTGCTACTGGAGGTAGCAACTTCTTAAACCACCCTCAAAGGAAGCCCTTTAGGTACCTCCAAAATCCCAACCTCCATATTTTCATTTAAAACAATCACACACTTGTCACCTTAATAGAATGTTGCAAATCCCAGCAGTCAGACTAGCTGTAAATGAGCTAACCATAAATGAGCCTGCTTTCTGGCAGGATAAATTTGCCTTTTTGGAGCTGCCGCTGCCAAAAAGCAGGGTAAATCAGTCCTCTTGGTGTTCTGTCTCATCTTGACTGTGTCCAGCATCCACAATGGTTCATTTGCAGCCAGCTTTGGGCATTTCTGCACTGCCACGTGGACACACTCAGAGCAATATTGTTATTATTGCCTTGACATCTACAAGAGCACAGGAACTGAGCCCAACAGGGATTAGCTGCCTTTTGCCTTTTACCTCAGAGCAGGGGGGACAACAAAAGCTCAGAGGGGACAACACAGCAGCATGACCTCAGTGATTTCTGCTTAGGTGGAAGTACCCAAAGGAGATGGTTATCTTGGGTGATAATTAATGCTGAACACAGGAAATTACCTTACAGCCACAAAGATGTGCTACAGAGAAGAACTTCGTGCTGAGACTCAGGAGATTTTTTGATTTTTCGACTTTTTAAAGTACAGCCAGTTTTAAGTTAGGGCTTTCTTTTTTCTTTATTTTAAAATAAAATGGCAATGTATGTGGGATTAATTGATCTGCCCTGGATAGCTCAGCCAGTTTGGTCCTTTAGGTTCTGGAGAGACCTAACCAAAACATTGCTCAGGTTTTAACATTCTGATTTAATATCTAAAGACAATGTTTTCACAGATCTCAAACATTTGGAGTGGTTTTGAATGAAAAAGAAAGTTTTAAAAATTAAGAAACTTGTTAGAAAATAAGCTGAATTAGCTGAATTCAAAACTAATCCTGAAGCAACACCTCTGCCTGAAAAGCAATGTGGAACTTCACAATGCAGCTAATACGGACAAAAGAAACAGAACATTGAGCAAATTAAAATTTCAGGTCCATGATAGGTAGCAAATTACTCAGTGTAGATACACTTATCCTCTTCCATTGACACAAAATGCTTAAGTCAAGACTTGTTTCAGTCAGGTGAAGCAAAATAATTTATGCTGATAAAACTGCACTGGCACCTCTGCACCTGACAACGAGCACACTGGCACAGCTGTTGGGCAAAAAATTAAACCCAATTTAAACCCACATGGCAGCAAGCCCTCTAACAACAACTCTAAATGCATCCTGTTGACAGAATTCTATAGGTTTCAGAAATTAATTTCATGCAATAATGCAGCACTTTGTAACCAGACAGTAGGAAACGTGAGACTCCACCTCAAATTTCTGGATGACTTCTGTGATCTTCCTCAGTGCCAGGAAGAGTGAAGAAGACAAGTTTAAAATGCCCCAGTGCTATCCAGTTTCCCTCTCAGTGTTCTGCCTTGTCTAGTCTTTGCAGCAAAAAGGGCACAGCAATCAGCATGTAATGAAATCTCCTCCAAAATATGAATGCAGTCCTTTCTTTTTCTCTATTTACTTACAGATCAGGGTACCCCTGAAGAACTATAAACAGCTGAGAGCAAGAAATAAAAGGACCTCTGAAAAGTTTTATGTCCTCCAAACTTATAAATGTCAGGTGGCAATACTAGGCAGTTTATTTTTGTGTAGAAATATATAAATTTTTTTTCCATGAAAATATTTTCTCTAGGAAAAAGGAAAAAAAACAGCACCCTAGCTCATCACTGGCAATTTTATGAAATATATATAAATTTGCAGAAATACTGATGAATGTCTTTGATAAGCTGAGATGACAATTTATTTTTTTCTCCTGCCCAAAAGAAAATAATGAGCGTATTAAAATGTGCTCACATTTTTAGGTTTTGGTGGTTTGGATTTTTTTTTTTTTTTCCAGATAGTGGAGGGGTAATGAGAAGGACCAGACAGAAGATCTGTATAAAAATCCAGATAAGGTAAAATTTTGGTGTAGCAGCAACAAACCACAATGGGCTGGGTAACTTCAGGAACAGCATTTGCCAAATCAAATATTGCATTTTTACCAAGGTAGGGCCAGCGTTTGATGAGAAGTGCTGGAGCTGAGCATGTGCACATGGCTGGGGGGCAAGGGGCACACACACCATTTTCTGAAGGTGGAATTCCTCACCACTGTGCTTTCCCTCCCCAATTAAGAGTTGAAATGAGCCACTGGAATCTACTGTATATCCTGGGGAAATGAATGCCCTGGCTGCTTTCCAACTCATATTTCTCTCTTTCTACAGCAAACAAACAACAGGCCCAAAGTAGGAAGTTGTATGTCGCTCTGGGAAAAAAAAAAAAAAAGTGAAGTATTGATAAACTGAGATTAATTTTTACAAAAATGTTTGTATCAAGTGCATATGCTTTGCCTCTTGGCCATTATGGAAATGTCAGGGGTTTAATTGGCAGCTGTGAATAGCAGCACCTGCAAACAGCTCAGGGCTTGTTCCTGTGGTCTGGCAACATTCTTGCTTTATGCTTTAAATAAAGGCTTACTCACTGAGACAGAAATAACTGACAGTGGATGATTGATGATTGCCCATCACGCAATGGGCTGACATCTACCATTCACTGAATCCATTTACAATTCCACTTCCAGATTTCATTAGCAGGGCCAAGGCATCCAGGAACAGGATTGATGCAGATGGCAGCTCAGTTGCAGAGTTCAGCTGATGCTGATCATCGTGTGTTAAGCATGGAAAACAGATTACCACGAGCTCCAATCTATCTCATGTGGTACATTTTGGAAACCCTATCTGTTTACTCCAGGTAACCTTTTATAGTTCTATTTATCCTGCCTCGTTTCAAACCAGATTGCAATTTTCCATAGTGGAGAATTTATAGTGCCATTTCCAACACGCCTTTGTAAAAGACTTACCTCTGTGAAATATTAGGACAAGATTTTGGCGTTCTAAATGTTCCCTTTTTGCTTGAGAAGGATCAAAAAATGGGAGCACATAAAAGTTGTGATTTCCCTCATCACAAATATCCTTTTCTGAGCAAAAGAAGTGGCTCACACACCTGTGTAGGTCTCAAACCCCAGTGGCTGTGGAGTTCAGAGGCAAATAAAGAAGTTTCCAGCTAGAGGGGCCAGTCCCACATTGCTCAAAAACTCCTGCTGACCTCTGAGATGGGACACAGCATCCTGCTAGTCCTTGTTTTTATCTCAAGTTCATCAGGTTCATGGGCTGTTCTTCCAGGAAGGCTGAGGAAATGCAATTTTCCCTTTTCATTAAGGAACTAGGCCAAATATCAAATCCGAAGCTCAGCTTTCAAACCCCAGAAAGTCTGGAGCTGGTCAGACACAGGATTTCAAGTCAGCTCGCTGTTAGCATGAGGGACATTTCCAAAATTCAGAGCTTCAGATCAAGGGCTGAGGCTTGGACCCTTCCCCTTTGGTGTTTGGGTGGAGAAGTACAAAGTGCTGATTTTACTTTGGCAAAAGTAACCAGTCAAAGCCTAGAAAACACTCACAATATCCTGTTCCATGCAGATAAACAGCATTAAATAACCCAAAACAAGGAGAGTAAGCAGAGCAAAACCCAGGTATGACATCCCCTCCAAGTAACTAAGGGTGTCACTTTCTGTGTTGATGCAACTGCTCTGAAACAATCAGGGCTCTCAGGGCAGCTGCCAGAAGCTTCAGGGAGACAGTCTGAATTTTCACATCAGTCCACAAGCTTAATTTTAACATCAGCCCAGCTTTCAAAACCATCTGAACATACAGCAGACCCTTTGTCAGCTGCTCTGTCCTTTTATCCCTTGTTGAAGTCCTTGTAGCTTCACCCTCTTCCACTGTGCCATTAGTAAGGTCTTCTGAAATGCAAATTTGTGCTGTTCTTATCCATACAGCCAAAAAGATGGTGCAGAGGAAAATGGTGTTAATGTGGATCTTCAGCAGGTGCAGGGATTTCCAGTTTCCTGGAAATTTGCAATGGCTGTCCTGAAATAGCTCTGTTTTCTCTCAGACCTTCTGAGACAAATCCATTCCTTCCAGATTTCACTGAAATGTGTACATTTAGGCCACTGCTTCAACCTCCCTACATAATTGCATGCAGTCAACCTTGTAAAAAAAAAAAATCAGTGGTTCTTTTCTTTATTATGATTATTTAAAACAATTGAAGAGGATCACACACTAACTTGAGAATGAAGATTGTGCAAATATTTATGCAGAAGCTAAAGCTAAGGCTTTTCCCCCCGACTTTCTAGATGAAACATGGAAGTTTTGTTCCAGAAAAAACATTGTCCAGTTTAGCTAAAGACAGCAGGAACAGCCTTCCTTGCCACCTCATTATATAAAAAAACCCACATTTTTTGTCTGTGGGCCTTCTCATATGTGGGCCACCACTGGTAGTAATAGATGACAGAACAGAGGTTTTCCAAGAAATCTCCCTAAAGCTGAAAGAAGTACATTTCTGTAATATTTTTGAAGTCAATAATGCAAAAAAGCTTGTCATAGATACACAAAAAATACAGCAGCTGTAACAAAAACAGCAACACCTTGCTTTGGAGATTAAACAGGACTTTGAAAACTAACCTTTTTGTTCCAGCTTCTGTAATTCTGGCTTAGTTGATAGATCTTCACTGATATTTTTTTTTTTTTGCTATCTAGCACAAAGGTGGAGGCAGTGGAATATTTTTTGCTATTCTTTGTAAAAATCCCATTAAAGCAACAGTGAGAAGCTACTTCAGCCTGGCACTCAGGGGGGTGGTCAAAGCCACCTGTCCACAGCAAAGACTGGAACCAGCACTTTAAAATAAAACATGTGCCCTGGTGCTCTGTTCAGCAGGGGCCTAAAAATATGTCAGATACACCCCAAAGTCAGGAAGAAGAAAATTCCACAAGTGGCTTAGACACAGGTGTCTACTTCACTGCCATCTGAAATGACATGAGACACATCCCATCCAAAACCACCAAAAATTTCTAGAGAAATATTACTCATGTCCCAGGAGTGGAAACATTACAAGCCTACAGATCTTTCTCTTTTTTTTTTTTTTTTTCTATTTAACTCCTGTAAATCCTGCTTTATCGGTTTTCAGGCAGGAAAGAGATGGAACAGGAGAGTTAATAAATTAAATGGTGTTTGAAGGATCCCTGCCTCTGTCTCATGTTTACATCTAGCCTGAGGATGCTGCAGTGGGGCTTGTAAAGCCAGAGAAAGGTATGTCCAGCAGGAAAGAGCTCAATTTGCAGGTGGAGTGATGTATTGGGATGGAGTCTTGCCTTTTAACAGGACATGGAGCGCTTCCCCTATGAACTGGAGCACCTGCCCCTACAAAAACAGGCTGAGAAACCTGGGGCTGTTCTGTTGTGTGAATATAAGGTTTTTTGTATGTAGGTTTGTAGAAAAAAAATTTTTATGAGAANAATATTTATATTTATATTACTATTACTAATATATGTATATATATTACTAAGAGTTCTTTATCACGACACAATACTGTTCAGCCTGGAGAAGGAAATGTTGTGTGGACACCTCACAGCACCTGCCAGTATCTGAAGGAGACCCACAGGAAAGCCAGGAGGAACTCTCATCAGGAACTGCAGCACCAAGACAAGGGGGAACAGGTACAAACTGAAAGAGGGGAAATTTAGGTT
>VXAX01007443.1:391434-433618 GCA_013399835.1 Leptocoma aspasia | reverse complement strand
TGATGTTTTCATTCTTGTGATGGAGTTTCTCACACTGCTTTTGTAAACATGCACATGTTTTTCTAACTGTCTTCTTGTTTTTCATTCTTTCTCCTGGGAGGAGAAAGATTTAATGAACTTTGTCATTGACCAGTGTGGTTGGAGAGGTGGTAACTTCACCTTCCAATCAATAGTCATTCCCTAAACTCTATATAATGTGAAAACCAAAATAAAGTTCTCTCTTCTTCTTTGCCTTCACTCAGCTGCGTCTCTGCGTTACGTGTTGCGCGCTCGAGTGACAGATGTTTGGAAGAAGTTTGCCACCAGAACAGATTGCTCAGGAAGGTTGTGGGTTCCCCCAACCCTGGCAGTGCTTAAAACCAGGTTGGATAAAACCTTGAGCAACCTGGTCTGGTGGAAGGTGTCCCTGCCCATGGCAGGGAGGTGATCATCATTTGAAGTACCTTCCAGGACCTTAACATTTGATGGTTCCATGATTCTTTGGCATGGGCACAGAGCACAGCAATCTCCAGGACATCAGTGATGAAGAACACCTTGGGACAGTAATATTTGCTACTAGGCTAGCTAATCCCCTGAGAAAATGTCTTAGCAGACTTTTAGGTGGTTTGGTTCTTTGTGACTTTGTTGTATTATTGTCCCCAAATGTCCCTTACAACCCTAGGATAATAGGGGACACACAGCTGCCTCCACCAGCACATGCCAAGGACTCAGCTTACCCCCCCTAATTATTGCTTCCTTTGACTTTTCCTCCAGAGGCATCAGCCTTCCTGTACCAAATAAATGGAAATAATAAATGGAATAAAGAGGAAATTTTTGTGCTTTAAATTGTCTAAAGCCATGCATGTGAATTTGGGACAAGCATACTGCCAGGGCTACTTCTGAAGGCAAAACCTCCAATGATTTTTGATACTCTCAGATCCTTTAAAAAATGGGCACNTGATGTTAAATAAATGGCACTGTAAATTGAACTGACAAAATGTATGAATAAATATTGGCTAAGGCACTACTTTTCAGAGAGTGTCCCAAGAGTTCCAACTGGCAATTAAAGTTGTTTTCAGCTCCATCTCTTATTTTCCTTTAAGTAATGATGCACCCATATATAACACAGCAAAACACGACGTGATTGAAGGTAACCCTGTAGAAATAAAAACGTGCTTTGGATCAGGTCCTTGTTATTATATGGATGGTGAACATTTGATCTGTATTTATTGCACTTGGACTGAAGTGTGCAGATGAGTAAGTGTCCTCAGCTGGGCAGTTAGCAGATCTTTACTTATAATTTATAAATAAAGACTGTGTTCCAATGAACAGTGGCTCAGTGCAGCCTACTAATCATCACCCTTGTGTCACCCCACTCAGATAACCCCCTTTCCTTTTCTGCATGGCTGTGGCTGAATTCTGCTCAGGGTTACCCTGTATCATATCTCAAAGGCACATACTGTGGCACTCAATTGTTATTTTGAAATGAAGGAGAAAATTGTTTTCCCAGAGACCAGAAAATATATCCAGGGATATATCAACTCTGTTTGGGATGTCCCAGGAAAGTAGCCCTAAGTTTCCCTGAGGAGTGAGGGGGGTGAAAGGGGGCAGGGTGTGGAAAAGAGCTGAGAAATTTGTGTTTACACCAGCTGGCCTTGTGAAAAAAAAGGGCAATTTTCCCCAATTCATAAAATGTAACCCCATTTTTCTCCCAGGGTAACATTTTTCTTGAAAGGAAAGGAAGCCATTCCACCTTCTCACATCCCAGCTTCTGTTTACACAGGCTCATTGTGCAACCCATCCATGCCACTGATCCTCTTAGGCTCTAAATCATGACATTTGCTTGGACCATTACAATTAAAACTCATTCATTTCTGGCAGATAAAATCTCTGGTTTCCATGCATGAAGGCAGGCAACACGGTAGTGAAAACTCTGATCCAAGAGCAAAACACTCCTGTCAGAAGTTAAAAAAGGGGGCCACCAAATGGGTGTAAATAAAATTCTGCTGCAAGGACATTTTTTACTGCCAAGAAGGTGTAAAGAAGCTTAAGCATTAATGAGACTCAAACCCAGATGTTGGCTCATAGCCCACAGATAAATTAATGGCAGATAGAAAAGTAGAGCTTTTTTGATTATTTACCCCAAACAGTGGAACCCAGCTGATTTTAACACAACCATATACCCTGAGAATTTGACCCCAAAAGGCACCAGACTTTTACACTGCATGGACAAAGTGTGGGTGGAGAAGAAACCCCCAAGGGACAGCAGTATATGTAACAATTTCCTGCATAACTTACTAACCAACCCAATCAAAAGCACCTTTGCAAGAAGATCCTAATAATTTTCTCTGGCTAAGAACAGCACCTTGTGTTTGAGCTCCTCAAAAAAGTTTTGAGTTGCCTTACCTATGCCTTGACTCAACTCTCTGAGAATGACCCTGCTGCATAAATTCACACTGAGGAGAAATTAATAGCCCTTCAGGTGAACTGGAGGTAACCTCGAATTCTGGAAAGGTGGGCTGACCATCTTTTTAAATTTTGACCTGACTTTTTAAAATTACAGAAAATACATCCTGATCATTTGTATATGGCTATATGCAAGAGTTTCATCATGTATTTTTTTTTTAATTAAGAAAGAGACAACTAAAATAGGTAATTAATAAATGTTACTGACAGAGGAGAGACAAAATTTTCCCACCAAAGCATGTAGTGAACATTCCCTGTGCAGAACATCAGCATGAAACCTTTCTGATTGAATTATGATTCTCAGCAATGGCATTGCAAACACCTATTTTTTTCCAGGGGTTCCTAACTCAAGTTTAATAGATTGCTCTGTGTTGACACGTGGTTTCAACTTGGGAGCAAGCATTTCTTTTATAAGCAGCTTTTTCTTTTTCTTTTAAATGGTGATTTCTTTTTGGTTTCCCTTGTAATGTATGTAAAATGTTTTTACATACTTAACATGCTTTTTGCACTTGTGTACAGTAACTCAAAAGCAGCTTTCATTGGAACAGTGAAATTTGGCAAGTGAACAATCAATATTGCCCTCTAATTGCTTTTAGCGTTTTTGCAAAAATAAAAATGTCATTTAAAATGGCTGAGATATTTCAGTTTGAAAAGTGGCTACTGAACAGGCACAATAATGGCATGGATTTTTACTTTGTGTTTGCAATGCACATATTCAGCATAATGTGATCTCTAAAATATACATCCCCAAATTAGGGCTGTACTAATCATTGATTTTTTTTTTTTTTTACTTCAATGGCTGAAATAGAAAAATTAAATCTGTTTCAGTTGATATAGAACATTTTTTCTTCCTCCTCTCCTCTATGAAAACTCAAAAACATTTTCCCATAGGAGTAATACATAAAAAATGTCTCAATTTAAACGTCAAAAAAATATAAGAGGAAAAATACATTAAAAAAAGCTACATTGCACACACTGTACACAAAGGGAGAAGGACATGATCATGTCCTTCCCTTCCTGTTTTCCCCCCACGTCACACTCTGAGGACACATACCCTGAGTTTAAACCTCAATTTCTTTAGAAACCTTCAACATATAATGATTTGGGAATGCCTTTACTGCTAGGTTTCCAGCTTCTGTAGGAAGATCTGGTCTATTCACAGTCACTGTCAGTGGTTTTCTAGAACCAAGAGGAGTGCAGTAGTTAGAGAAACCTTTACTTAAAAGGTGAATTTTTGAGCTTGCTCCTGCGACCTGAAGATAAACTAGAGTACACGCCCTTACTCCACTCTGCTTTATCGATTCTCTCCACAGGCCAGCCAATGAATATCTGGCAAAACCTTCTATTTCCACCAGCTTTGACAACACAGACCTGTATGTGAGAGCAATCTTCACCTCCCCATGAAGGTGGGACAGGAGGGTGATGGAGCACAGGAGAGGGAGGGGGAGCTGCTTTAACAGGCAGATAACAGGGAGGGAAAAGTGCTGCCTCCTCTCTCTGCTGATGTTTTGGGTGGCCTTAAACTGATGCCTTGTGAAGGCTGACCTAGAGCAGAGTTAAAGAATAAAGCAGGGATTGATTAAAAGGATTTCCTCAATGGATCCACCTTGGGCAGCACAAGGGCCCAGCCAGGGCTGCACCCAAGATGAACCAAAATGGTCCCAAAATGGACACCGGTCACAGGGTCTGTCACTTTTATAAGTTCTGCTCCATTTGCATCTTGGAGTTAATTGTCCAATTACATTTTTAGCCCATCAAGTCCCATCCTTCTTGTTTTTCTCTCTTCAGCCCACGTTGTTTGTGCTCTTGGGCCTGAGATTTGGATCATTTGTCCTTGGTCCCCAGCTGGAGAAGGAATTGTTTTGTCTCCCTACTCTGTGAAGAGAGCTCACCATCCCCTAATATGAAGCCCAGACCCACACACTAAAGCAGTACAGAATCTGAAAAACATAAAAGCTAAAACCTAAGGCATCAGAACAAGCCCAAGCTTTGCCAATGAGTGGCAGGGGATTGCCTCTTTTGTGAGATCTGCTATGTTGTGTGGACATTTGTGGTCCTGCACATTAACTCGAGTTTAAATACCCACAGGTGACCTGACCAGTTTTTATTAGATACCACAAGTCTCCCTACACCATGATATGGCTTTGTGCTGCTTTGAACCTCCACACCAGCCTCTTCTCTCCATCACAAGGTGACTTTTAAGGTTCTGACATCATTAAAAGTACATTGCTTGTTTTCATTTGCTATTCATTGTTTTTAACGTGCAAATTGCAACACGCTTTTATCCTTTTCTTCTACATTCATGAGGATCAAAATTTTATTTCATGGCTGGGATTGGATTTTTATTTTTTTTACAATGAGCTAGGGATGAGTCCATGTTCATGTGACTACAGAGCCTGAGGCTTTAGAAATCATCACAGGAATCTCACTAACCATCATGTGCTGACAGCAGAGCAAATAGCAAACATTCACTTGTCTGGTGAGATTGTGTATTAATTCAAGACCATCAAGAACCACAACCAGATTTCCCTAAAAGCCAACAAGTTGGGGCTGGCTAGCTGGGAGAGACTGCTGAACAAACAGGCGTTGTTCAGACCTTTTTCATCCCTTTGAGGAGTACCCCTGGAGCTCTCCTATCCACCCCCTTTGTCTCAATGGATCTGCCATGGTCACTAAGAGGTTTTTAAAATGTTTCCCTAAGTTACAAATGCCGTCCTAAGTCCTTTTCTGACAGGCAATCCTCAGCTCCATCTATCCAGATGGAGTTAATTTGGCTGAACTGTGCTGCCCTGGGTGAAGGATTTTCAGATATAAATGGTACAAATGCAACTTCCTCTGCCAACAAAGTCATCCTATGTTATAATTTCCACCATCTCTACTCAAGCCTGCCTTATAAGGAGCGCGTTCCTTCTGCTGAGATTCATTCTGTCATTAATCTATGTCTTCTTTCAACAAGGAAAAAAAAAGGAATATGGAATGAGATTATCAGAATGGATGGCCCGGTGCAGACTAGAGAACACTTCTTTTAAGTGGGGATTTAGATTTGACATCAGTTAAATGTCTTGTGCCATCATGTTTCAGCTGTGTTATGTGGATTCTGGACCACGTTGCCTTCTTGGATGTGAATGCACTGGGCTGATTTTAAGACTTCTCCCCTGGCTATTCAGGGGAACTGAAATTCCATATCCTGCTCCAAAGCTGGCTCACTTGGCCAAGACTGTGGCACAGGGTGATGGAAGCTCTTTCCAAGAGGGATGGGCAGAACTCTTCACTGTTCTGCTCTGCTGTCTGCCCAAGCCAGCTGGGAAAGGAGGAATGGCAGGCAAAAAAGGAAGAAGGGCCACTTCCAGTACCTGGACCAGCTTCTGCACACAAACCCCCCTGTCCTGAGCTTCTTGTCTTCCTTACACTCACAGGAAACAGGAATATTCACTTGAGCTACCCTGCTGTGAGAGGATAACAGGGGAAACGCAGAAAATGTTTCTTTCCTCCAAAGGGGCTGATCTAATTTCCCAGCACCCAGGTTTAATTAAAAGGCTAATACTATGAATCCAACTGCAAGAAAAACAGCCTTCATCCAACAGTGTTCATGCAAGACATGAAACTGCAAAGTGGAAAGCTCCTTCACGTCATGCTAAAACTGACAGGAATTGTTTTCTTTCAAAAACCTCAAAAAGCCTCAAAAACATGAGGTAAATTTCTGGGCACTGTGACTATTTCTACTGTCTTGGAGATACAGCACTTTGGCTGCTGTGCTTATCTCCAAAGAAATCACTCTGAGTAGCGGGAAACTAAATGCAGATTTAAAAATAATAATCCCTTCCCTAGTGAGAAGCATATGTGTTAATTTTCCCTGCTATCTCTCTTCCTAATATTGTTGATCAAATCTTTGATTAAAATAACATCAGCAGCTGAGCCTGTGTGACAGGGAAGGAGCTGAGCAAGTTTGATTCAGACTGGTACAATAATTTGGATTTCTTAAGTGCATTGTGATAATACAGAATACCCCTGAAGAGCTAATATTCGTTCAGTAAGGGCATGCAACATGATTCCTTTATTTCCTGCCTCTTTCTCTCACATGCAGTGATTGCTAGATACTAGGACATGTTTTTATTGTTCCTCAATAATATTGAGGCAGTACCTAGAGTTTTCACATTTTCATTGTGTGCTTCATAAAGAAAGTAAGAGTCTGCTTTTATTCAGAGACAGCAATCACTGAACAGACAAAGAGGAAAATAACCATGGGAAAAAAAAAAAAGGCTGGCAAGGAAGTAAATACTGTAGTCCTTAAAATTACTAAATAATCTTAATTTATAATATTAATTCCAGTAATGTCTAGGAGCTATTGCACTACACCTTTGAATACACCTATGTATTTGAATACACCTATGTGTAGTCACATAGTAACAGATATTCTCTGTTCTAAAGAATTGTAGTACAAAAATAAGATGGGAGAGGACACAGAAAGAGGAAATTACCTGCCCAGCTTGGTAGCAGCCTGGGAATTCACCAGCTCACTTAGGATTTCCAATCCAAGCTGGGCCACACACTGTAACTCACTGGCAACCACAACACCTTGGTTTTGGTTTTGACACATGAGAGGAGAAGATATCTACACAACAAACATCCTCAGTGGATACACTGAGGTGCAAGATGAATGACAGAAGGAAAAGAACATGTAGGATTTTCCATCTCTGGTTATAACAGTCACTGAAGACTGTGTTAGGAATGGAATTGGAGGAGGGGCTTGAAAGGAATGAGGGACAGGGGTTTGCTGACAAACCTGGAGAAGATAAACTAGCCAGGAGAGCCAATGGAAAAATGTTTTATCCTTTGGGCTGTGTTTTCTCCTATAGAAAAATCAGGTCAGAACCATCCAGTGAGCATTTCTTACACCACAGAATCCCTCACTCTTACCCCAAACTTAGAAGGAGCTCCCTTGCAACATACATTTTTTCTGCTTTAATATTCTCTTTTTTTTTCTGGATTTGACAAGAGCTTTGTTCAAGAGAAGACCAAAAAAAAAGACTCAAGGCCAGGTGTTACACAGTCAAAGACCAATGCTAAAACAATACAATCAGGAAAACCAGAAGGAGACAACTGAACTTTTCTGCCAGTCTTTTAAAGTTATTCATTCCCTCCTCTCCTCATGCACTGCTCTCAGGCCACATCCAGTTTAAACTCACAGCTGCAAGAAGCTACTGGAGCTGAGTTTCCACAAAATGGTTGTGCAGCTCTCCCAAAATAAGAATTCTCAAAGATGACTCAGACTGTGCATCCGAGTTTGAATGTCTCAGCTCTTTTATACGGGTTTGGGTGACATCCCCAGTTTTCCACCCATTTACCTCATTATTATTGCTTTGTTTAGAAGGGAGAGAATTTCTCAGCCCAAAGGTGGCCAGGAGGAAAATTACAGCCGTACAAATATCATTGTGGAAAACTGACCATGTTGGTCCATCAACCCTCAGCAGCTGCTAATCCTCACCCTAAAAAATTTCCACTTTTTCATAAAGCTACCTAGATATCAGGGAATGCTTTGGATGTCTAAATATAAAACATTACAGGTCTGTGGGAGGTGTCACATGAAAAGATAGGGCCATGCCTAGTGCTGTAAGAAGAAACTAGCTCAGAAAAAAAAAAAAGAAAAATACAACAACTCTGGGGGAAAAAAAAAGAACAGCCTAAGGCTTTAACATGGCCCTGACTTGTATTAAATCTATAAATTGATATTGTATACATACAGAATGTATGTAGATAAAACCTTGCTGCTGCTTTCAGAGTTCTGTAATTCAATGCTGTATTTTGGGATGATCTTGAGCTGCTGCTGTTTGAAGACCCCTGGAACTGAGTGATGCCAGGCCCCCAACAGACAGGAGCTACAGAAACAATCTGTGTGCCCCTGGCAGAGGCCAACTGTCCAGACAGCCAGTGCAGGAGCTGAGTGAGCTGCCAGATCCCTGACAGTCCCAGGGATACAGAAAAAAAAGGGACAATAAGATTGCAGATAAATTGCAAAGGATGTGCATTGTAACTAAAAACGGTGATATTGACAGGTATGGGATGGTAACCCTTGAGTTTCTTATTTACAGGGGGCAGTGGGTGTACAGAGGAAAAATCCACATGGTTTCAAAAGGACTGAGGGAAAGCTGGAAAAGTATCAATGTTCCCAAGGAGCTGGAAATCCTGATCCCAGTGATGTTAGCAGGTAAGGAGTCGTCAGAAACAGCAACCATCACTGGGGAACCCCCTAAACCCATTTCCAATTCAGTGGCAGCTCTGAAAGATGAGGTGATAGTTGGAGCTAGAAGACCAAACACAGAACAATGTTCTCTGAAAATATTCAATGTACCTGCCTCCTCACTCACTTGCACTCCTTACTATCAAGCTTAACTCCTTGAGCTGTTAGAGAAACTGGTTGTCTCCTGAAATTTAATGGCATTCATGAGACAACCAAGACCTCAGAGAAAAAAACTGCATTTTGCAGGAACATTTCACCTTCTCCTTTTGAAGCCTGTGATAATATCCCTATTATATGAAGTGTATGATTTTATTCTCCATATCAATGGGTAAAAAATGTTATGCTAAATCCAGTCCCTTTTAATTGCTGAAGGCTGTAACAAATGCAACATGCCATGGTCTAGTCCTGCATTTATAGTGAGTGTCTACACCCTTGGGCATTCAGATGGATTTCTTCTGCAGATATAAATATATATATATATATATACACTCAGACACACAGTTTGCTCAAACACACACACCAATCTTTATAAATACAACCAGGCATGGGACTGTATTTATGATATAAAACTATGGCTTCCCCTTTAATACCCAGCTCATGAATAATTTGTGAAGACTGAAGTATTTTCTCTGGCATCACAAAACTTATTTGTTTGGCTTCCTCATTTATCTTTGGCTCAGATTTGCAATTTATGCCTTCTCACAGCTTTCAAATATCTAACATTTCTTTTGTCCCTTGCCCATAACATTTAATTTCTCTCCCACTGATTATTTATCTCTGCAATTTAAAGCTATATTATTTAATGCTACAAGCTATAAAGTGTTGGGGGATGCCATTTGTATGAAAGATGCTGCACAAAATAGAGCTGCATTGTCCTATGACTCCAAGATCCTCATAAGTAAAGTACATACCATTTCCACAATCATGGCACAACCATCCATTCTGTACCAATATATTGTTTATTTTTTAGGATATCAAAATGTACACGCTTTGAAATATATAGAAACAGAAGTACTTTTTTTTTTCCCTGCTGAAATATTTGCTCTTTAATGCCGTAAATGAAAAGGAAGCAGAAAAAGCTTTTGCTCAAGTAGCAACAGTGACCTCTAGTGTGTTTTTCAAATTTCTTCCACTGAATTTACACCCATTGTTCCTTTAACCTTTAGGGCATTATTTAAGAACAATTTTCCGGATAGTATTTGGACTAATTTTCTTATTGACTCTACTCTATACCAGAACATGATTCTTGGGCGATCTTCTTTTATCCTTGTAATCTATGGTAAAGCAACTGTGTCTTCATTAATGACTGTAATTATCATATATAAAGTTGTCATTTAAATGAGCAATCATCTCTCTCTCACACATACATATGCACACACACAAATTGAGCTTTATTTGTAGCACGAATTGAAATTTGGCTAAATATCCTATTTAGCTTCAAGCAGTAAACATCAGGAGCACAGATTGCATTGCTTGACAGAGTCTGCCAGCCAAGACCACAGTTGGGGTTTTCTCTCCCCCACAATTTTTTCTTCTTTTTTTCTTCTTTTTTTCCCCAACCAGACTAATCTATACCATGCACAGATTGCCTTTCAGATGAGGAATGTTGCAAGAACCCTCCACAGTGCGTTAAATTGGCACTGCTGTCACTAAGCCTATGTCAGCACTTCCAATCTAAGATGCTATTTTCAGTTTAAAATTCAGTTACAAGGGCTGCTATGTGCTGGCACTTTGTGCACGTGGCCCTTCAGGGGAGGAGGTTATTCTGAACTAGAGAAGCATGTGTTGGCATGATGGGTGCATTTTTTGTGCATGCTGGTGTCTGGGTACTAGCAGGTTTTGGAGGCACATTGCAAATTTTCAGGCTGGACCACTGAGCCCTGTTGAACTTTTAGAAAAGCAAATACATGATCTACTTATGAAACTTTATCTCCTTCTACAGGTGTCAAAGCCAGTTTTTCCTACTAATAAAAAGTTTCTCTAAGCTCTTCTGATTTTGAAAAGTACAAGTGAATTTTTTAAGAAGTCCTGTTGCC
Source organism: Leptocoma aspasia (assembly GCA_013399835.1). Taxonomy (NCBI): domain Eukaryota; kingdom Metazoa; phylum Chordata; class Aves; order Passeriformes; family Nectariniidae; genus Leptocoma; species Leptocoma aspasia. Next base: position 422,899 of record VXAX01007443.1, on the reverse strand, counting down.
ATCAGATGAAACTCCTTGCAGGTTAAAGAGGACAGAACTGGGACTAAATTATCAGAGCAAAGCATCTGCAGACTGTGTGTGTACAAGTGAATAAAACTACAGACACAAAGAGTAGCTGAGCCCACTTATATGCAAAGAGAAACCTACATTCCACACCCTAAATTATGTTTGTCACATGGGTACTAGTATTTACAAGTGTGACTGATTTTTTTCATACTTTCATGTTCTAATGGAAACACAATCCATCCCTGTAATTCTTTGGCTGAGAAACAGTTTAGCCAGCATTTGTACTTAACCTTAAGCGAGTGTTTAAATAGTTATTTACATGTCTAACAGAGGATGCATCCTCAACAAGCCTGCTGGGTCTTCTATTTTACATCACCAGCAAAAGAGCATCATTTTACTTCTTTCTTTCAGAGACAGGGATCCTTGTGATCCATCAAATCACTAAAGTGTGTGTTTTAAGAAGAGAAGATGAACCAGGACTCCATCCTTCAGTCATGCTGCTGAACTTCCAATTTTCCTTCCCACAAATGTGTGAATTAAGGACACATGATGGTGATGGCCTTAATTTGATTCCTCTGGCTTCTCTCAAGTCGAGATAGCACCCCAATGTAATTTTTTCTTTTGACTTAAGGAGTGTCGCAATCCATTCAAGGCAAGGGAGTAGAAGCTTTGGTCACATATTTAGATGAACAAATGAGTTTAAGAAATCCTGGGAAAAGGTGCAAAGGGATTACAATATGTAGATCTTTAATGTGCTAATTGCACTTCTGTGGAGGACAAGAGTCATATTTCTGCTTGAATAATGGAAAAGAAAAAGAGAAATAAGAAAAAAAAAATGAAGTTGCAGAGATCCCATGCAGAGATCCCTTGAAATTGCAGAGATATGGGTCTCTTGAAAGGCTTGGACCTACTTTCCTTGCATATCTTGACCCATCTGATGAAAATGAAGGCTTGGTATTGAGAGAAATGAAATGGGGGATCATGGCAGTGCAGAAGAGATGGTGAGAGTGGTCCTGCAGCCTCATGACAGAGCAAGAGCAAAATGCCACCCTGCTTCCAGGTAGGCACACACCTGAGGCAGATAAAACATTTTGTGACCTCTAGGAAATACAAGTGGGACATTATGGCTCTAATGCCTTTCAGGAAAGGGGATTATTTTGTGCATAGCATACAAAGCTAAGCACACAAGCCTTTCCCAAAGTTTAGTGGAACTGGCACCTCCAGGAGCCCTGGCTTCAGACTTAGGTGTCATTCAGCAAATATTCCCCAAACCTGGCATCATTACTGCTCCCAGCCTCTGTTACTTTCCTCAGAACCCATATTGTTGAACTGGGCTCTACATTCTCCCCAAATAAATAAAATCCTGTGTCAGGCTGCACAACACTGATGAATGCTGGTTTCTCCTAATAACAAAGCACAGCTCCTGGAGTTTTCAGAGCTTTTCTTCTTTTCCCCTTACCCAGCCTGTAAACAGCATAAATTAGTAATCAAAAAGATACAGCTCTCTGAATCTTTTATGATGGTGTGAGCAAGAGAGAAATTTGCAGACCAAAGGCTCTAATACACATATTTGTAAAGGTGGTCTTTGTTTAAGGAGAAGAACAGAAAAGCTGGTGGTTTCTCCCTCCCCTCACCTACTCTTTGTGAGCTAATTACAACCTGAATGAGCTGCCTGTCTCAGGGTCTTTCTTCAGAGCACTTCCTTGCACAATACCATGGATCTACATCAATTATCTGTGAAATCTCTTTTTATTATTTGGTTTTAAAGTACCCACTTGTAAAAAAAGCTATGCTGCAGCCCCAAAGAAGTTGAAATACTGCTGGAGCAAAGATTGAGCCCACGATTCTTGATTCTTCTTTCGTTTTGCTCCTCTCCCAGAGGAGCATGTACACATCCTGTACATTTATTGTGTATATTGGAGCAGGCAGGACTATACAAAGCCTCTTGGAACAGCAGAGAGGTGAGAGCCCATGCTGCACATCAGTAGCCATGTGCCTGGCCTTTATCCTGTCAATTTGGAGCTTCTCCCAAGTTTAGATCAACTGCTGGGACTTTGCTGAGAGAAAAGCCTCTCTCCAGACATTTGCCAAATCCTGAAATATGACCTTCTGTTTTTGTCTCTATGCAGATGGCAACATCCCTCTCAGAGCAGAGACCTGTGGGTCTCACCTGGACTGCATCAAGTCCCCAGTTTCAGGATGTTTCAAGCAGAAAAGCTGCTCTGCTTTAACCTGAGGTCCCTTGCACGCCTCAGTAATAGAAACTCCATATAACAATGGGGCCAGTGAAGCATGATTCTATCCTGGTTACATTCCTAAAATCAATGGCTCCAAGATTTCCTGACCTGGAGCTTCCACCTACTTCATTAATAACCACCAATGGACCTCTTCTAATAAAGTTGCCTAATCCTATAATTTTATTTGTTTTGAATTGAGTTTATCCTTGAGGTCTCTCCAACATCCTGTGTTGATGAGTAGCACAATTTCATTACATGCTCTGTGAAGAAGCACTTCCTTTAGGTTTTGTTTTACTCAACTCCCTGCTTTGACCATTTCTGGGTGCCTTCTGTGTTTCACATTTATTTCTTTCCAGGCTGAGTGAGGGCTCTATGGGACTCACAGAGCAAATGTTGGGTGGGACAAACTTCCTGTCTCCCCCAAGACAAGCTACAGAGCTGTTGTTGTGAGAGAGACACTCTCACCACTAAGCACAGATCCTGGCATCCCTGCCAGCTTCCACAACTATGGCATAACCCTGATTTATGAAAACTTCCATCACATGTCTGGACACAAGACCCTTGCAGCAGCTAAAACAGGTAACAGCACTGACCTACCACAGCCCTAGTTACAGAAAAGCCTGAGTTTTTTGGAAGGGGGAAAGTAAAATAAAAATAACCTAATTTTCCCAGCTGTTTGAGCCTTGATTTACAGAGTCAAAGAGGTGTTTTCCTAGTTTAAAATAAACTAACCCTGTCCTGGAGTCAGGTCTGCAAGCACAAACACTTTATGGTAAAATATTGGCAAAAGTGAGTGCACTTCACTGGTCTGGAGCTCAGTAACAATGCTCATGACAGTGCTGGACAGAGCCATCACCTCAGATAAATGTGTGCAGAGAAGAGAAGCATTCTCCCTGCTCAGCACATGCAGGTGCAGTGATGATTTTCCCAAGAATCTCTGAGAGAAAGTCTGGCAATGGTGGCATCTGGCCTGAGAAAGCTTCCACAAATATAATTATTTTCACACTTTTTAAAGGTGGGATGAATCTTTCATCCTGTAAGTCCATCTTTTGAAATGGAATGTCTTACTAAGTTGGGTTTTTTAAATTAGATTCTTTCTCTAAGAAAGAGGAAAGAGCTGGGGATGGGGTGGGGAAAGTTCAGTATTTCAATGGAAAGAGAATAATGGTTGAACTGGAAGCCTTCCCAGTTATAAACTAAACACTGACATGTTGGAGACTAACTGTATTATTTTTCCTTGTTGTTTTGTGGTTTGTTTTTCCCCTAACAGATAGTTTGCTCCCATCCATCTGATTGCATTTCTTTGCTCAAGTTAAGTTTGATATTTCAGAAACCCAGACTTCACTTTCCAAGCAAGAAGAAATCATACTGGCTTCAAAGGTATCAATATTTCATCAGGTCTTTGTTCAGCACTGGTTTTAGCTTTTCTTAATGGTGCACTTTACCAGGCAGCTTTTTCATACATCATTAAACAGCAGCTATAGCACTTGTGCCCTGTTTCTGATTTACCGTAGATAGTAATGTTTAAGATCACATTAAACACCACACATGCTCTCAGCTATTTGAGCAACATCAGAGTAATGAACAGTCAATAGTCTTACTAAATTAGTACCCTTTGGAGCTCTCATCACTGAATCAAAGTATCCTTGGTCCTCTGGAGAAGGCAATTCTAATGTGAAATAATGAATTTAGTGTCTAATCAAACTTAGGGGTTCCTTTTCCCTTCTGACATTCAAGAGTAAATTATATAAATTATGTAAAATAGATCTAATACTTCCAGCACCCAAGTCCTGCAAGACACTGCTGAATAATTGCCTGGAGTGGCTGGGATGCCAAGGTGCAGCCACACACTAATAAAGTTTGTGAACAAGATAAGATAGAAGGGCTGTTCTGGGGTTGCAGACATTCAAACAAGAAAATAGGGTTGGAGTTCACTTTCCAGTTCTGCCAGAGGCTTTGGGCAAAACAACATATAATCTACTTGTACCTCCACCTCCTATCTGCAATGGAAGAGTATCACCACTTAGTAAATCCTAACCTGCTTTTTATGGTATCTATGTAGCAACATGTGAAAAATGCTTTGCATTAAGTGCCCAGCATTGTTAAATCCTCATCACAGGTGTCTAAAAATGTTGTTGTGCTTAATTGCAAGAGTCCTCTTAACTAAAAGGAAATAGGAGGATGAAATCAAGATAAAATTTGACCAATCAGTAAATAACTTGCAGGCCCTGGCCAAGGGGTCTCTGACTGCAGGAGACCCTGGCACTCACCTCCCTGAATCTAAACAAAAAGCAAATTTTCACAGTTGCTGATCTGCCAGTGGATTCCAAGCCACTGGTACCTAAGTACCAGTATACAGATGCCCAACTTCACATTCCCTTTTTATTCTTTAACTCATAATCCCCATATAGGCATGAGGAGCTAAGTGTTTGCACTGATCTCCATAGAAACAATACAGGGCTCTGAAGGAACAAACCATACCGTATAATTTAGGAAGCAGATGCTTTAGGAAAGCTGTGCCATTGGCCTATGGGACAATAACAGAGGTAATAGAATTTATGCTAAATTTAGAGGAAATTATGTTTTCTCTTCCTTGTCTTCCATTTTCAAAATATATCACCTACCAATAACATCATTAGCCTTTTAAAGCACTCGGCAGTTCCTTGCTAAGAAGGCATTCTATTTTTTTAATGAAAACTTATGTTTCAGAAGTACAGCTTTGTGATTCAGCCTCAATATTCTTTACACTGTTAAGTTACTGTTCTTATTCTTAATACTAACATTCTTTGAATCAGGGTGGCCCAGTCTTACACAAATAGCAACAGGGTGTGAGGGTTGCATTTAAAAGCACTAAATTAATACAAAAATGTATTAAAAATATATATTATAAATATGTACTATAAATATATATTATAAATATATACTTAAATAAATTTTAAAAATATACTTTTTAAACTTCATGGAAAATACATTCAGTTCTAGACAAAAAATTTAAAATTTCTGAGATCAGTCTTCTACCCCTTTCAAAAATCCCCTTGGCTTCTTTCTACCTGATCCCAGATGACAAACAGGATGGGACTTCAACTGTGGCCTCTGTGCTTAAAACTGACCTCTCAAATATCAGACTTCAAGAGCACATGAACCAAGAGACACCTTGTTCACACTTTGGGGGTTCCCTACCATATCCTTCCACCAAAGGCTGGCTGCTGAAATCTTTCTTTTGTGAAATACTTCAGTATATCACAGTTACCTTTAATTGTGCTGTGTCGCTAGGGACACAGATACAGTGCTGCTTTGATCCTCATTATCAAACCCTCTTAGCTTTCAAAGAGAATTTTCACTGAGGTTGGACACCTAGCAAACCCAGGCTTCTCTGGAAAACCCAGCCTAGTTATGTTATGAAACATAAAAGATAACCAACTACAGTATAAAAGCTTAATTATCTCAGTTTCATATTTCATCTAAATATTTAGGAGAAAGTCTAAAATTTTGTTAGAAGCCTTGACATCTGCTTTATTCTCTGCATGGGTGTAATGTCTGTTCCACCAGTTTTCTCTCCCTAAATGTCATGTGGTTTCCAAGATTATCCAGCAACTTAAAGGAGATTTGTTCCACATGTACATATATAAAATCAGCTGGATGAACCACTGTGTAGTTGCCTTCCTTTTCTTCCAAATCATAAAGTAAAATACAGCAAGAAAATGCAATTGAAATTTTTCCCGCAAAGGTTTACGTTTCCTTTTGCAAAATGCTTCTATTTTTATTCACATTTTAGACTCTCCATCCCTTTTTAAAAGAGGCTCTTCCCTGCAGTAATTTAGAACTGCAACATCTCCATATGAAACTACAAAACAAGTATCTACCAAAACTAAATGCATTTTTCCTTGTCTTTCCTACAGGAGGGTCAAAACATTGTCGTGACCATTCGTGTGTGTTTGTGCATGGTGGGGTGATAGGGAATTTTTTACGAAAGAAGAGAGGAAAGAAATCACTTCCCAATTAATTTGGCGCGACAAAACCCCACTGTAATGTCATGCACTCACTTCTTCACACTAATTCCCCTGTGAGCTGTAGCTTGTTGTCTTAGGTTGGAAATGGGGGTGGGGATTCTATTCCCATCTGTCAGGGCTGGGGCAGTTATCTTCTGTTCATTGGGCAGTTTTCTTTATCTCTTCCATAACCTTCCAGGAGTTATCTTCTGTTAATGGGCCATTAATTATTAATTATCTTCTGTCAATGGGCCATTGAGTGTCCCTGCATGGCTGATAAAATTCCATCATCCCACTGGGAGAGGCTCTGCCCAGGGGGAGGAGCCAAGCATTCCTACCTGGATACAATCTGAGGCTTGGAACACCACAGGAGCCTTTTCCCACTGCATTCCCAGAGGAGCAGCTTTCTTCTCCTCTGCATTCCCAGAGGAAGAGCAGGCCCAGCTCCACCAGCCCTGGAGCTTCAGAGGAAAACTCCACCCTTGTCCAGGATCCCTGCTCCAGCAGAGCCACATCTGTCACTGCAGGAGGAGCAGCCACCATGGAATGGCACTGCCACCAACACCCTGACCCACAGGGTGCCAGCTCCTGCTCTGACTCTGGCAGTGGTTTGCTTTCTTTTTTGTACTATTGCATTTGTATTTTTAATTTTCCTAGTAAGGAATTGTCATTCCTACTCCCATATCTTTGCCTGAGAGACCCTTAATTTCAAAATTATAATTATTTGGAGGGAGGGGGTTTACATTTTCCATTTCAAGGGAAGCTCCTGCCTTCCTTAGCAGACACCAGGCTTTTCAAACCAAGACACTTGTTAAGAGGCAGCTGATGATGGTGGCACCCAGCACACCCTTCACTGCACAGGGAATGACATGGGATGTTTCTGTAGGATGGTGCAACCGCAGCAGCGCGCTGTGACCATGCGGCTGTGCCAGCTGACACTGAGCTGGGCTGGGATCAGTGCAGGACACCATGCACAGCACAAGGCCCAGGACTGTTGTACCACAGCCCAGAATTTGGTACAGCTGTGCTCAGAGACTCACAGTGGAAAACAACCCTGTGCAGCAGCAGGCTTTCACCCAAAGTGCTCTGAAGTCGAAGGAGAGATGTTACTGATTACAGCTGGCTGTGGCTGAAGCCAACACATAGGAAACAGCACTGACTCTTATCAAAACCAAAGAGTTTTTCTTTCTGTTTTTCTTTCCTGCCTTTGATTGATTTTGTCATTCACTTGTGATTCCTTACTACTTTCTCTTGCACAAGGCTTAGCTAGAGAGCCTCAAAGAAAGCAATTGATCAGGAATTGCATTTGAATAAAGAGACTTAATTTTATGTTTCCCACCCACCCTTGTTTTGTTGGGCTCTTAAAATAGCAGTGATTCCAAACCCCTCATCCTGCCCAAATCCTGCAATGACATGTACCTTTAACTTTGTAGGCAGTTGTTTGTCAGTTCTGGATTCAATAGCTACATAAAATAGCTGTACAAGTCTCTGCACATTTGGAACCTTGAGGGCATGCTGTTCTATGAATAGCAGTAATTAGCACAGATTAATTTACAAGGAGAAAGCAAGTTAGGGCTTTCATTTCCTTTAACTGTAAAAACAAACCAACTAACCAACAAAAATCCCTAAAAATACCCTCTGTTACCTGAAGGTCTCATTCTTTTCCAGAGATCTTCCAAAATCATTTGCACTCTCTGAAGGTTATGGCCCCTGGCATGCAGAACCATCAATTTTAAATCCCCTTGGCTTATGCAGGCATGCAATCCATTGGAGAAAATGTAAGATGTTTCCTAGCATTCATTGGTAGGAAGGTTCCTGTTTCCTTCATCATAACACATAAATCCATCTTTGCTCTTTATCTGACAAAACTGTGAAGGGCTTATACATCCTAACAGGACTCTCCAAGGTTCTACAGATCCCTCATCCTACTCAGCAATCCCAACTGTACACAATGCTTAAAGTTTCAGATCCATCAAGCTGTCATCTCTGCTATCCGCATGTAGAGAGGTTTTGGCTCAAGTTGGAAGTTTATGAGCAAGATTAAATCAGTGCTAACATCAGGTTCACATTTAATTCTTTAGAATAGCTGTGTTCTTACAAGGTTTTGACCTCAGCAAGACACGAACTCTGGGAGATGATCTCCTCTCATGAAGTTTCTGAGGTCTGTAATAGTGGAAATCTCTCAAGGCACATCCTGATGATTTATCTCATCTTATAAATACATGACAGAGTACAGAGCATCCTGCTTGTCTCACTGAAAGCTGCAGGAATACACATCTACAAATCTAACACTCCTACCCCAAAGAATGCAGGGAAGTACCCAACCTGGGGGAGCCAGGTTCATTCCCAGTTCTAAGGTACAAAAGCTTTCTTGGAGACAATGATCTATTGGTAGGATACAGCACACTTTTTTCTTTATCAGCTAGGAAAGGCTGTATGAGATTTAATATTCCTTATTTATTATGGGTTGTAAAATGTTGTTCAAAAACTTAGGGGGAATAAAAGAAGTACTTCTGAACCAAGTTCATCCAAAATCTAAGACAGGCATCTGGGAGGTTGCTGCAAATATTTTACAGCAATATTCGTTCATTCATTCGTTCCCTTTTGAAAGGAATTGGATTCAATTATGTTTTCACCTTTTCTGTGTTTTCTTCCTGTCAGTGTTCCAGTGAACAAGTTTGCTGGCAAGAGTCTTCAGAGGGAGTGACCCCAAAGGATGTACTGAAGAGCTGTCTTAGAAAGCATTTCAAGTACATTTGCTATGAATATTCCAACTAGATGCCTGATCCTAAGTGCTGTGTTTATCCAGGCACAAAGAAGTGACACTTCACAGACCTTGAACGTGTGGCACACGCAGGGAACAAGGAACAGATCACTCATAACCAGGGAGCAGACACACTTGGAACAGCCAAAGGGGCCACTTGTGCCTGTCCCAGCCATGCCACACTGACGTAAATGCGAATATCATTGCTGACGTCTGTGGAAATGGATTGTACCTTCAGGAGCAAGAAGCAAAGAGGCAGTGTAAATAAATGGTTTAAGCCTAATATTTAGTAAAAGCCAAGCTGAGGCATGTGTGGCAAAATCTACAGGAGGCTGAGCTTCCTTGTAAGCTTGTGCTGAATGCTGATGCTTCTGAAAATCATTCAGGCTAAGCAGCCAAAGGCAGCTGGATATGCAAGCAGGAAACACTCCCATATGGGTCTTTCACTACAGAATATGGCCTACTAGCCCAAATTATAGCTAGCCTGAGGAATCCTATGCTGCAGTGGGTGTTTATGTTCTTATTTTAAAGGTGCACTCACTACAGGAATCCCTGCTCCTCCTTTACTTGACTCCAAGGAGGAGTCAGGCTCAAGTAGCTGTGATGCATGCAGCTGAGCAAGTATTCATGCAAACTTTATAGCCACATCTGTAACCTTTCAGGGCACTCTAGTTTCTTGCCAGATTGCAGAGATAGAGAAAATAACGTGCTGCACGTGCTCAGGTCCCAGCAGCTGAACGTACACACATAGGAGATGGTGGTACAAAGGGCCAGATACTCCAGCTGCTGTCCATCAGCCCAATTTCATAACGGGGATCCCTAGTTTCAATCTGACCCATGAGTGCTTACAAACAAGGTTCACAATCATTTCCTCAGCTCAGACTGTTAACCATCCTGATGGGAGTGAAAGCTAGGTTGTGCTTTCCAAAGGAAAAGGAGATTTAAAAGTTCAGTTAATGATACACACTTCTATCTCACAGGTTCATGTACCTCAAAAGGCATTTTTTTGGCTACTACTGTACAAACCAGTATTTTCAATCCATGTGGTCTGGGCTAGAATGTCTGCTTTGAGGAAGTTATTGTAAATGCAAGAGAAAATACCTAGGAAAAGGTTCTTTTCCCAGGAAAGCCACTTCCCAGTACAGATTAGATAGATCTGAAAAGTCAGCTAGACCTCTACAAGGAGGCTCCCTGGATACAGCCGAACAAATGAAACCTCTCCATTCCCTAAGTAGTCCTCGTGAAGGAGTGTTTAGGGATGAATGATTTTTAGGGAGGAATGGGTAAGAAGGAAAGACACAGGTATTACAACAGCTGAGTGCTATTTTAAGAATCTTTTAAATGGAGAACCTCCACTGCTACCATATCAATCACATTTAGGTTTTCAAAGCACCTAAACTAGGGTATTGCTCTGATTAGCCCTTTGGGCAAGCTGCCTTCTTTCTGCCCTTTAACTGTACAGGGCCACAAAAAAAAGCTGGCTAACAGTCTAGAAAATATAGGGTCAGCTTAGTTAGTGCTGTATCTCTTCCATCGGCTGGACAGATCAAACAGATAGGGCTGGACAACTGATTTCTGTTAGCAAAGATAGTTTAATGCAGGTTTGCATCCCTCCTCCTTTATCCTTAGATAAATGGCATGACAGGAGGGAAAATTGCTTCCTGTCCTCCAAGAAAACCTAATGGGAGGAAAAAAGAAATCGAATATGTTCATATCATTGCCAATAGCTGTATTAACTCCAGTTGCAGCAATATGCTCCGGATGCAAGGGACAAGAGATAAAAGTAAGGCCAGATACCACCCCTCCATCTCGTGCCAGATGGGCAGATTCTTTTCTCAATGTGTTCTGCTGAAAGCAGTGGGCACATCTGCAACCCAGTAGCACCACCTCAGTGAAAAGTGGGGTTTTGATTCACCTTGCCAAGTGCAGGTGCCCACAGCACCGATCTGAACCTCTGAGTGAGCTGAAAAAACTCACTTTGCACTAAGAGGGCACCTCATCCTAAAACAGACATCTATTCCAGCTTGGATAAACAAAACCTTCTGTGTTGCTTCCCCACCTGTGAAAAAAGCCCAGACACAACATCCCAGTATAGACACCTACAACAAATGTGCCCAAAGGCAGCTGGGATGAATGCTATTACAGGTGTCATTGAGATATGGAGTCACTGCTCAAAGATTAACCTGCAGACTTTGAGTTCTGTCATTATATCAAAAGATGGAACACTTAAGCAGTATGCCACATGTTTTATTCCTACAATAGAAATTAAAAAGAAAGCCTTCCTAGACTTAGCTTTTTTAGTTTTACTTCTGTTCCATCTTGCTTCTGGCTGGGCCAGAAATTCTGTCTTTTTTTTTTATGCCTAATTAATCTCCCCTATGATATCACTGATTTTGTTGTTGTCAATCAGTGAGTGCATGTAGCTCCTAATACTCTGATATTCCATGTTAGACCCAGAGGTAGCCAAGAACCACAAACAGAGATAAAAAGCATTTAAAAACATAATTGTGGCCGTATTCTAGCAGCTTTCTAGCTCAGGGTTGAAATGGGGTGATATGCTACACCAATACTTTCAAGCATGGAAAACCAGGGCAAAATAGTAGCAATCTGAACTGTTAAGGGTTTAGTGGGTTTTTTTCCCACCCTCTTCAAATTCCAAATGTTCCTGTCTTGCATTCCTCAAGGCCATTTCCACCAGATCAGCCATCCCCTTTGCAGAGAGCAAATTTCACTTGTTCTTAGAAGAGGAAACCCCCAAATGCCTGTCCAATTTCACCACAATCTTATTTTCTCCAACACTACAGAATGATAAACCCAGGGGTAATTTGTGTTCAGTGACTTCCTGCTAAAAATACAAAGTGTTTTGCAAGCTTGGACAACGACTGCTAAAAACCAATGGGCCAGACTCACCTTGGCATCTCTCTATCTCTGTGCTGCCATAATAGCACTTTAATCAACAAGCAGAACTGACATAAAGCACTGATGCATCAGGCCCATCATATAGAGTACACCCACTTAATCAGGTAATCAACTTAATCAGGACACTTCCCAAGGAACCAAATTAAGCCTAATGACACCAAGTGGCAAGGACTGCTGCTTAATTGGGATAGTAATTCTGCTTATGGTAATTGGGATGCCTGCAGGTGATTAAATGCTACTGAGCTAAGAAGAGACAATCTCTCTGATGCTCTGAGACTCAGTGATTTGTCTCTCCTCAAAAGCCTCTGTCAACAGTCATTCAGCAAAACAAAACTTGTAGAATCCTCTCATTTTGGTGTTCTTCGAACAGAACGTTTCAAGATGGAAATTGGAACATAGAAAAAGGAAAAAAACCCTATGTCAGCATCCAGCGCTAGGGATAGTACCAAAACCCCCACTAAAAATGATAAAAAAATCAAAACAAATTAATCAAAACAGTGGCACATTTTTGTCTGGGGGAGATACAACTTTCAGTCATTAAAAACTTCTTTCTGCCTGCCTTTTCAAATGTGCCTGTAGCTGATGTTTCACAGCACAGCAAGGTTTCAGAGAAATGGAAGTGCTCAGACTCATGGCAAGTGAGGACTTCTTACAGATAAGGAGAGGAGCACACAGCTGCCACCCACAATTTCCCATCCTATTTTGGAGCACAGAAATGAATGATTTGCAAAGTACAAAGAAAGAGATGGCTGAAAATTATAACTGAAAAATATTTCTTCTTAAGGTTCTTTTTTTTTCCTTTAAAACACACCTCTAATTGCTCTACAGAATAGGCATGAGATGTTCTGGAGTTAAAACTTTCCTTTGAAACAGCAGTTAGAAATCGTAAAGTTCATAAAGTTTTTCTGGAATTAGGTCACTGATACAACAGCAGCCTTTCAGAGACCAGACTTACAGGACAACTTAAAAGTGCTTTTTACTTTCTAGGGCCCACTTTGCACCATTTAATCAGTAAAAATGCAGGGAAGTGTAGCTCCTTTTACACAGTGTGCTTATTTGTAAAAATTGAGAACAATTTGATTTTTCTCATTCTCTCCTGTAATGTTTCCCTACCCACCAAATGCAAGGTTTATGGCATGGTAACCCTTTCTTCACAGGTTTTTATTGAGATACACTCCTGCTACTTCCCCTTCAAAGCAATAAGATTTATGGAATCCATTCAAAGCAATAGGCATTAATTAATTAATTAATTAATAGGCACCCCAGCCCTGAGATCTGTACCCCCACAGCCATCCCAAGCATCCTTCTGCCCTAAAAGAATAATTTTATTTTTTTTTTTAAACTTTAATAAAATTTGACAATTGCCTCATTTTTGTGGCTTGGTGGGACCCTCATATGTAACACTCCACTTTTCTTTCAAAAAGGTGGATTTGTTTCCTGCCACTTGGCTATTTCTTTTCCCTGGGCTTTTCTGTGCCTTTTTTTCATCACATACTTCCCAAGTCAGTGTACTTAACAGACACCTGTATGTTTTCAGGTAGGCTGGTTTTTACATGACTGTACTGAACATTTCAAAGGATAACTCAGCCTTACCCCCATCAGCATTTAATCTACTTGATCCTGATTTATTGCCTTGTCATGTTATTAGTTTTGTTAGGGGAACAAAACAAGTGTGTGTGCAGTGTGGGACTAGAGGGGAAATTCAGATTCCTGCTTGCCTTTATCCATTTGCAGAAATCCCCGAGAACGTGCTGTCAAAGGAAAGAGATTGAAGCCCTATAAAGGGAATTATGAACTCCCTGAAGACCTCCAAATAGACAGGCCTCTGCTGATTGGTGCTGCTCAGATTTGTCTGCCTGCACCAGCGTTCCCAGAGGAGCCCCAGCAAGGAACAGCTCTGCCATGCTTCCAAAAGGGAACAGCTCTGCCATGCTTCCAAAAGGGAACAGCTCTGCCATACTTCCAAAAGGGAACAGTTCTGCCGTGCTTCCAAAAGGGAACAGCTCTGCCATGCTTCCAAAAGAGAACAGCTCTGCCATGCTTCCAAAAGGGAACAGCTCTGCCATGCTTCCAAAAGGGAACATGCTTCCAAAGCTGTGCCATTTGTGTTTCCTGCTTGCTCCTGAGCACTCCAGCAGGAAGGAGTTTCCCCTTCATTCCCTGCTGGTTCCACCAGGCTTTAGGAAGCAGCGAGCGATTGCAGAGGCGAATTGCTTTTAACTAAAACCCTCCAGTTTGGTCAAAGAGGCTGAGAGAGCACCCTTGCACTTGTGTTTGCTGGGAGATGCAATTTGCAATTTGTGAACTCACCAACTCGGTGCTCCTTCTCCCTCCCTTTTCTTTTTGCCCATTTTCCATCACATCTGATGAAATCAAACTCGCACAGCAGTTGCTGGTGAACCCGGCTAGATGGCCCCCTCCCCCATTAGCACGTACAAAACACAATAAATAAATTCTAATAAATATCTCTTAAAATCAAAACCATTTTACGTTGCTTAACTGAGTGCATAACTAGTCCTTTGTACACATATTTGTACAAAGTGTTGCCTGTAATTTTAAAGATGCTTGCCTCGGGGAGGTTTCGTTTTTCCATTGAAGTCCCCTTGATTTACTGTACGCAATATGTTACAGCTTCCTTATTTGCTCCTTTGGGACAGTTACTGACAGTAAATCTCTATTAAAATATTCTTCCATATGGTTGCATGAAAATTTTATTGCAGTGAGCCTGAGGCTGAAGGTCACAGCTGAGTAGCTGCAGTTAAGTATTGCAGTCTATGGACTCTGAGGTACATCTGTTCTGGGAGCTGGAGCAAAATTAGAATTTTACTGTCAATAGCAGTTCTCCAAAACTGGTTCCATTTGTTTGCTGTCGCAGGCCCATAGCAAGGCAATACCCACCACTTATGCATTACAGGCCATTGTGGCTGCGTGATTTAGATCTTCAGCTCTGATCCAAAAATTACGGAGTATGGAGGTCGCTGGAGAGCGTCCCTAATGTATATTTCATTTACGAGATATGAAAATTTAATTTTCTCTCACTTGATTTGACTCTATCACTTGCTTACACACTTTTTGGTGTGGGCTCCCCTGTTCATTGAAAGATTTTCTGGGCAGTAAATCACCCAAACTTTAGAACAGATACAAAAGTATGATTTTTAATTGACTATTTGAAGCAAATGGCCAGCTTGCAGGAACACCTTGCTGTTGCTTGCACAGCCTGGTCAAGAAAAAAGAAAAAAAACCCTATCACATTGTCTGGACACATGGTTTGGATGCCATTGATGCCTTGTGAAGGCTGAGCTAGAACAGAGACTAGACAGAGCTAAAGAATAAAGTAGGGATTGATTAGGAGGCTTTAATAGATCCACCTTGGGCAGCACAAGGGCCCAGCCAGGGCTGCACCCAAGATGAACCAAAATGGTCACAAAATGGACAGCTGGTCATGGGATCTGTCACTTTTATAAATTCTGCTCCATTTGCATCTTGGAGTTAATTGTCCAATTACATTTTTAGCCCATCAAGTCCCATCCTTCTTGTTTTTCTCTCTTCAGTCCACGTTGTTTGTGCTCTTGGGCCTGAGATTTGGATCATTTGTCCTTGGTCCCCAGCTAGAGAAGGAATTGTTTTGTCTCCCTACTCTGTGCAGAGAGCTCACCATCCCCTGATATGAACCCAGACCCACACACTAAAGCAGCAGAGAATCTGAAAAATATAAAAGCTAAAACCTGAGGCATCACCATCAGGTCTGCTGGTCAGTACATTTGGCTCCTGTTGTAGAAATGCCCACAATTTGTACAACTTGGAAAGCTGTTTGAAAACAAGGTTCCACAGTGGAGGACCACAGAGTATCAGAGTGTTATGTCGTTCTAAACATTACATTTAGCAATTGTTGCCAGGGTCAGCCAAATGTTAATCTACTGCTTGTATTTGTTTGAAATAAAAAAAGGAAACATTGAGGCATATTTCTAAGCCCATCTTGTTTAGCAATGTGACATCTATCAGAATGGCTCCGAGCCAAAGCAGGCCTTTCCAATATGCAGCGTAATTTGGAATTTCTAAAAGAGAAATCAAACCTAAAATGCATTTGTGATTTTAACCTACGTTAACAACATTTTTTAAAAGGTTACAGTGTGCAGTTTGATGGCGTTGTGGAAAACTTCCAGCTGAGAGGTCTGAGAAGGTCAGGAATAGAGTAAATTTTTGAGACACTAAAGCCTGTTAGAGAAATGCAGTAATTTGGAGAACAATCAACAGAGCTCCAGACCCCCAGGGAATCTGACTGGAGATTCCATAGAAGGGGATCTCACCACTGGTAGCACTTGTTCTGACCTTCTGGGACAGAGGTAATTTTCTGAATGCAGCCAGTAGACAGAAGAGCTGGCAGAGGAGGAGGTGGGGAAAGTGTGATTTATACGGTGGATTCACAAAGGGGAATTTCCAGTGAAATTTGGATCACTGTTGTGAAGCAGCTTCTTGAACAAGGACATGTGATGAATGTTTAGAATCACCTTGATATGTGTCAAACTAGCTTTTTCCTAAATCAAAAGATGAACACCACTGCACGCATTACATCGGCCCAAATTCATAATGTTACAGTATACCCGGGTGCAAGGATGCCTCAGGAGGCTACTGAGGATTTTTAAACTATTTTTTTTTAACAACAGCTATTTTTGGATTGATGTCCATGCAAGAATGTACTTCTGCTGCATCTGAAACCAGGCATGGCACAGACAGCAAATGTTGAATAGCTAGAATTTCAATTTCCAATCTCACTATTAATTGCCCTCTGAAAATCTTGTACAAGTTAAGCAATTCTTAGATCGCCACCAAACCTGCAACACATTTCCACGTCCTGAATACACATATGGCACAAAGGAAAGTTGTCTCCCTTTTTGTGGCCAAGCTATAAGGCATGAAGGATGATTTGGTTGCCTCAAACTGCAGATGAAGAAACTTTTGGAACTGATGCTCAGTTCTGTAATTGTATGTGATAGCTTTGTCATACTAATAACATGCTTCAATCAAAAGCAAGTGGCTTCTTTAAGCTGGGAAAGTGTTGTCTTTAAGCAACTGAAATGAACCATTCCTGGTTCATTATGGATTTTAAACCATATAAAAATGTATCTTGCAGTGTAGACACCTATTTTGGTTTTGCAGCTAAGAGTTAATACTAATTAGAGGCTTTGGTACTCACAGGCTTAATTAGTTCACTTGAATCTTATTGTTTCGAAGTCGGAGGGACATGACCTTGCCATAATATTTTACCAAAATAGATGTGTAATATGAGAAAGTGAAACTAATTCCTCACCACTCTCTCCCACACCCTGACAAGCTGATAAAAATGATATTAGGTGATTAAACATAGAAATTAAAAAAAAAAAGGAGGCAGACATAATGACAAACTGTAATGAAGTTCAACAGCTGGCAGACTCCTTGGTGAATTTGCCACCTGATGACTTGTGCAAAGATGCAGGCAGTGCCCTCAGCTCACTGATCAGCTGGCAACCCCTGGTGCAAACACCAAAGATCCCATCCAGTTCATTAATTGGCTTGATGGAAACTAGCTCTCTTTCTAAAAGGACAGAAACCATCCATTTCACGTGTGTGCATCCAAGGAGAAAAAAAACCAAATAAAGGAACAACCTAAAGACCTCTGAATAAAACAGAGTAGTGCAGGACTAATGCTCTTGAATGAATTCTGGCTAATTTGCAGATTGGGACTGTGCTAGCAGCACCAGGCTGATATAAAAGACATAAAGATATTAATTCTCTTTAGCTTGACAGGAATGATTTTGAATTGGTAGATTCCTTCCCACTGAGTTCCAGGTGAAGTGAGCAAAAAAGAATCTCCTAAATTGTATATTGTTGTGGTTTGTGCGTTGACAAACGATTCTTGACAATAATATTAGAAGGCTAAATATGATTTATTAACATGACTCTATAATACAAAGGATTTGGGCTATTATTTGCCCAGCCCAGAGCATCTGAAGCTCTTGCCTCCAGCTCTGTCCAAGGAATGCCAGAATAGCTTACACAATCAGAGATAACAACTTTTCTCCTCATGGGTAGAAAGAAAGAAAACCCCTATCTCTCTCATTTAGGAGACAGGGCAGAGAAATCTAAATGTCTTTGAAACACAACTCAGAGATTTTGTTTATAGAAATTTCTACAGAGTAAAAGACAGTAAATGCTTTCCCATGTGAAAAATTTTCTGCAAGCCTGCATGCAGGGAAACTCACAATATGTTCTTGCAACAAATGTATGTTAAGGAAAGCAGGAGAACAGATAGGACAGCCAATGTTATCACCACCTGAACACCCACAGAGAACAGAAATTCCATTTCCCTTTACTGTTTATAATCAATATCAGCAGGCACAAAGCCAGAGCCATCCTGTCCCTGGCAGAACTCCCACGAGAGGACATCACACCAGCACCACGTGCAGAATGCACCCAGCAGTCCTGACCCTGCAAGGCTGCCCACACACATGTTCTGCAGAAGCACCTGCCTTGTCCCCAGGACTTCTCAGAGCAAAGAATTTGCTTAAATATTCAGAGGCTCAGATGTGGCTGAGTCTGTACCTCCCATGCTGCCTCCATCCCCACCCAGCTGAGCTTGCAGGCCCCCGTGCAAGGGTTTGCTCTGTGTGAAGTCTTGACTGTGCAAGACATTTTTTTTTTTTTTAGGTGTTCATTGTTATTAGGTTTATATTTGTCATTAAGTATGCATTTACTTGTTGTTGTGGTTTGTGCAGTAACAAAGGATTTTTGACAATAATATTAGAAGAATAAATATTATTTATTAACATGACTTTATAATTTAAAAGATTTGGGTTATTATTTGCTTAGTCTGGAGTAAGTTTTTGCTTCTGGTTTCATTTAAGGAATGTTAGAATAGTTTACACAATTAGAGATAACAATTTTTTACTTCATAGGTTGAAAGGAAGAAAATCTCCATCTCCTAATATTAGGAGACAAGTAAAAAAAATTAAATGTCTTTGAAACACAACTTAAAAATTTGTTTACGGAAACTTATACAAAGTAAAAAACAATAAAAAATGTTTTCTCATTAAAAAAAAATTCTATAAGTTTGTATACAAAAAAACTTATGTTTATACAACACTTACTATTAGGTATTTATCTAATGTTAGATATGTATTATTGTTAGATACTTATCTGTCATTGCCAGTAGATATTTAGAATAGAGAGACCTTGTCAAGTCTCTAAAGGGCGGAAATTGATGAAAGGTTTTAAGTTTTTCTGTTCTGCTTTGGTGTCCAGCTTTTAGCTTTATATTAAGTGTTGCTAGGATCTTTTCATAGGGTGGTGAAGACAAAACAATCCTATTCTAGCTGGAGACTCAAGGATAATCTCTTCAAATTTCAGGCCCAAACATAAACAAGGTGAAAAGAGGAGGGTGGGCAAGCAAGCAGGGAGGATGAAACTTCATCATTTGAAGCTGTTAATTGGGCAGTTAACTCCTATATGCAAATGGACTGAAACTTATAAAAATGTGAGGTCTCATGACCAAGCTCTCTTTTGCTTCCATCTTGGAGCCATCCAGGCAGAGCCACGGCTGTGGCTGGCACTGCCAAGGTGTGGCCTTTGAAGGCACTTCAATAAATATCCACTTTATTTCTTTTAACTCCATTCTAGCCTCTGTTCCAGCTCCTTAAGGCATCAATTACAGTAGAAGATCCTCAATGGCCAGAAATGCAGCATTACAGGTCATCCCACAGCTCCCTCACTCATCCACCAGACACGGCTTTCTACAACTTAGAATTTAATGTTTGGCATGAGCTACAAGTAAATATTTCTCTTTGCAGGACTTTCAATGCTGGCTCAGCACAAAGGTCTGTGTTGTCACCTACTTGTATTCCTGTTGCCCCACACTTTTCTTACTCCATCCATGCACTTCCACACATAATATGTTAGCATAGGGTGCTAGCCTTGGAGAGGGAGAAAAGCCTCACCCTTTTTCAAAATTACCTGATTTTTTAGAAATTCTTTCATTAGTTGAAGCCTGTTTTGATGAAGGGGGTGGCTTCTCCTTTAGTATTCATATTTGCCATAGTAACAATCAACTGCTCACAGACCAGCAGAGCAAGGAGCTTTGTTGAGCACCAGAAAACAGCTTTTTACCATTCATTCACTCTTCAAGTTCATGCTCTCCACAGAAATGATGTTAAAAAATTCTCAGCAAACACAGTTTTTGCCTTCTAAAGATTTTTTTTTAATTATTAAGAATAAGGCCTCATTTCTCAATGTTGAGATCTACAACTGAGAGAAGAGTTTACCTCCAGCTCGTGGAGCAGAGCTGGAGTGTGCCTCCACAAGCCAGACACCCTCACACTTGGAACCATTTTGGTTTTCATTGCTGAATTGGTTTCTTTTTTCCCCTGCTCTAACCTCCTTGTAAATCCTCCTCATTTATGTTACATTTCTTCTCATCTGCTTGCCTGTTGCATAAATACTATTTGTTTGCTTATGTTTTACCTGCATCACTATCAATTTTTCTTAAAAGTGCCTTTCACCCCTCATTCTGTTTCACAAGTTCTCTGTTGCTCATTACCTGGCCTCATTGCTTCTAACACCTTGTTCCTGGCCCTTGCCCCAGCTCATCTATCTTCTTATTTCCCACTCCTCACTTTCCTTCTCTCTTTGTTCCCTTGCCCCCTGCCTGTTCCTTTGCTGCCCAGGTCACACTCTTGTCCCCAAACCGGAGTGTACAGCAGATGGAGATGTCACCCAGACATCTTCCCAGGAGCAAAAAATACATACAGAAGCAGTAGGGCCCTAGACATGTGTATCGAAAGCTTGGTGCACATAAATTAAAGCAAGTTGGTGACTAATTTATTTTCTCTGTATCTATTAAACACAGCCCAAATTGCCCTGGACATATTTAGGCTGGAAATTAGAAGAAGGTTTATAACCATGAGAAGAAAGACAGCCTCTCAGTAGGAGTAGTGAGGGCAAGAAGCCTGAATGGTTTCAAGATGGGAATAGACAAGTGTTTGAAAGATATCATATGATGTGGTTGCCTTCAACAGCAGGGGACAGGACTTGATGACTTCTGAAGTTCCTTTCAATCTTAATTCTTATCTTCCTGTGTGGGCCAAATGTCACCCACAGCAGTCTGAAGCACAGGAAAGGCAGCCACAGGCCAGAAAACTGGGGTGCAAAGAGAAAACTGGGGTGCAAAGAGAACTGTTAAGACTGGAGCAGCCTGATGAAGGACCCTGAAGTAGAATTCAAAAGGCTGACAAGGTGTCTAGTCTGCTCAGATGTGAGTGGAACACCCTGTGGTGCCCTCTCTGCATTTCCTCCACACAGAAGAGGACAGCAGCTACTGTCCCTTTTCTGAAAAACTTCCTGCCTTTGGCTGGGAAAACTTGGGCTCTGAAGCAGTCAAGGGGCATCTCCTCCCTGTACAAGATTTCAGAAAAATTGACACACTGAGTGACAAAGGGAAATTAAGTTAAAAGCAAAATCCAGCTGCATCCAGTGGGTTCAGCTGCATGTTTACTTTTACAGTGCAGGATGAGACCTGGCCACAAGGTCACAGCTGACTGTGACCAAGCCAGAAGAGCTCGAGGAGGTACCTCCTGTCAGCTGAGCTCCCCACTGCAAGCTCAAACTGCTGCCTTGTCTTTATCAGAATGTTGATTTTTGGCATCTTCAGCCAAAGAAACACCAGTAGATCTATTTGGCCTTGCAGCAGGGGCAGCTGCCAGCGAGCACAGGGATGCTCAGCTGGAGAGAGGTCCCTTGTGAAGCTGTTTGAGCTCACCTGCCCAAAAATGCTGTGAGTGTTAGCAGCTGGGGATGGATGACGCGGTGAGCAGTGGTGCTGGGAGGGCAAAATAACATTTGGGAATCATTCAGGATCCCTGTAGCACAACCTGCCTAGCCCCCATCACACCAGCTCTGCCTGTCATTTATTATCTGCCTCCTTGCCTGCAGCTCCTTTTGAAGCTTTAAAAGCTTTTGGTTTTGATAGTAAAAGGACATTTGTGCCTTGCCTGTGGAAATGTTAGTCCCTGTATTGTTTGGTCCACAATAAAAGTATGTGTTTCAGTTTGATTTACTGCTCTCAGTTTACTTTGTCTTAAGTTGGCAGCATTTCCTGGGTTGGATTTTGCTGATGGGCTTACAATTTCTTTTTCTGTATTAGAACAGCCAGTTTTTATGTCTGTTATTCCAAATCCAGGACCATATTCAAAATGACTAGGAGTTGTAGCGTTTGAAATCTGATTATTTACAGCAATGCCTCTACTTGTGGAGGCATTTTTGGTAGAAATTGTCTGAAAGAAGACACATGGACTCAATTGGAGACATGTTTTTAAAGTTACTTGTCAGAGGAATTAATCCTTCTGGACACTTTGGAGCTTTTAAGGGTTTTCTTTCTTTACAGTCAAATTATATTTAGTTAAAAAAAACCTAAAAAACCGCAACACTGAGCAGGTTTCAGAATGCAGGCCTGCCCTCTGCAGAGCCCCCCAGAGATACAGCACTGGGCTCAGGAGGTGACTTTATGTCCCCTCTTTCCAAACTAAACACTTTGCCCTGTGCAGTTTAGTTTCTTCCCTGCAATGCAAGAATATGCATTTCAGGCTTCACACAAGTGTCTTGGGATCTCCTTTCCAAAGGAGATAAAGCACCTTAAATTCCACCTCAAAACTCCCTAGTCTGCTGCTGTATTATCATTACCACACAAAAGCACAAATAAAATCTAGTAAAACACAGCCAACGAGACCCTCAGAAAAAAAAAAAAAAAAAAAAGAAACTCAGTGGAACAGCTGGCTGGATATAAAGTCCAATAAAAATGAGGCATATGCAAAGTTTCCAGGCCTGCACAGGAAGATTTTTCCTACCAAGTCAATGTGCAGGATTACACCTTTCTGAAACTGATGTAAAGTTCATTGAAGAAAGATAATTTGTTGTTTGTCAAAGTTGTATTCCCTCTGACTTCTGCTGGATTCAATGGGAATCAACAGGGCTGGAGCTGGGGCTCCTGTAGTGGAAACCAAACTTTGTTTCTCATTAAAATAATCTTCATGCTGGCTGGCAAATTCCTGAAGTCACGGGACACACAGCCAGGAAAAGGCATAAATCCTTGGACACACAGATAGAACAGCCAAAATTCAAATGGGTACCAGAGCTGTCAAAACTCTCCCAGCAGACTCAGGACAGGGCTAAACCAGATCTCCAGTCTTTTCACTCCCAGAGTGAGTGGATGGTGCAAGTCCTCACAAGAGAAGTTCCCAAATGCTCAGAACACTCCTTCCCCAGTGAAAATGAACACCAGACCTACAGAGAACTAGATTATCTTCAAATATGGTTAATCTTTAATAGCTGTTTCTTTCTTTTCTGTGGAGCAAGAGAAAAAGCAGGAGAAGCATTGTAGCAGGTGTATCTGCTTCATTTTCCATCCCCTGATGGAAATCACTGATTTTTCTATTGGTAACACAATAAACTAAAGAGAAAATGGATAAAAGTATTCAAGCCAGCCCCTCATATTTTTTTCATCCACTTAAAAATATGAGAACACAGTGCTGGTTTAACCATGCTGGGAATTAAACCTGCCATATCTAGATTGACTCTGAGCTGCTTGCAAGGGGGTTCTTTCAGAGCAGAGTTGATCAACAGGCCATATCAACTCCTTTGAGTTATTTCATCTACCACACACATTAAATCACTCGAAGCCAATATCACTGACACAATTGACCATGATAGCTCCTTTGGAGCACTTACAGTTTGTCACACCAATGGGGTTGTCAGACACACTTGCAAAGCCTGTGAGACAAACACCTGTGCTTTAAAAATCCTTTTCTGCACGAGCTCGTGGCCCTTTTGGAAATGCTGTCGCTTTCTTTCTCCTCATTAATTGCCATCCTGTTAAGCATCTGCTCAGTGACCATCTAGCTGCACCATTCTGGCTGAAAAAGGTGGGATTGCCTTTCTTTTTAACTGAGAATACTACCTTTAGAAGGCTAAGGAAGTATTTTGTCAGGATTTGTTATTTATTCTGTGGTCATATCTTGGGGTCACGAATGAGAGACTTCCTTCACTTGCATTTGAAATCCTATCCTGAAACATTAATATGCTGCTTTTTTCACATTCCATGCTTACTGCTTAATTTGATTTCAAATGGTGTATGTTACTACAGTTCCACTGAAGAGAATGGAAAGAGTCCAATTTACACTGTACAAGAAGCTGGCTCCCTGCCACTGAATAATAGGCAAAATTAAACTTCTCAGAAAATTTTTATCATCACACTTAAGGCCTTGAAGATAATGCACCCAGTGACAAAACCACAACTGAGTTATTAGGAACACCACGACATGCTGTATGAAATCCCAACAACAGCATTTCAGAAAAGAACACAAGCAGTGTATTTTTGGTCTGTACCATTTGATATGAGATTTATGTCTAAGTTTCCTTCAGAAAGTAGCTTAATTGGCACTGCACGTAAACACTTGCAAATTCTGCCCTGGACATCACCAGCCCATTTCAATCTATCATCCCAAATGCAGATTTCAGAGTCTAACTTTGGGTGCCCACTGTGTAGAAGTTGGACATAAACTTCATGGTTTGAAGCTTGAAACAAACAACTGATAAATGTAAACATGCCACAAACGCCACAGAATATGCTGTGGTATTTATGTGTCATGCCTTCCACTTCTATTGAGGGAAAAAAAACCCTGATATACTCAATACTAAATTGAGACCCATTTATATTAACATAGCAGGAAGCTGAAAATCCAGACCAAGTCGTTGTCTGTTTTAAGTAAAAGCATTGCATCAGCAATTCTATTTACTCAATCCAAGGCTGCTTTCATTTCTTGCTTGTTTTGCTATATATTTCTATTGAGGGAACACTTTCTCAGCAGCTTTTAGTCACTTCTTAAATGCATTTTATGAGGAGACAAAGTCAAATCACTATTACTTAATTAACACAATTGTGAAGACTTCACTCCAGCCACACAATAGCTCTCCTAATCTTGCAGAAGGATGCATGACTTCATTATTGAGTATATTGTTTCCTATAAACATATAAAACCCCGACAATAACAATCCCATCAGCTGAAATGAAGTTATCTGAGAACAGAATTAAACTCTAAATGACCCTTTGCTCCACTCCATAGACCCCTATTAATAATTCTAATCTAATCAGTGTGGATAAATGTGCTGTTGCAGCCTATGCCAGGCACTCTGCCAGGAGGTCCTCCTGCAGTCCATCTGATTCATTCCAGCCCAGAGCTTCTCTGGAGAAGACTCATCTTGCATGGAGAGCTCACTGGCTGACTTGCTCTGTTATCTTTTAGTGGCAAAGTCATGTCCTTGCAACTGATAGACACTTTTCTTTGTAAATAACCCTGGAGTGAGTGATAGAGCTTTTGCCAGACAAAGCCTGTAAATAGCTAGGCATTATTCATGCCAGGCCTGAGAACACTGTGTCAGGGCTGACAAATTTATGGTAGATATGAGCTCACCTCTTCCACAAATATATACTTTCCCAGCAAATTCATCACAAGTTTTAATGGCCCCGTACTGAATTTGTCAGCTGTCTGTCCCTGCACATTGTTTCCTTTGGATCCCTGTCAAGGGCTGTTTGTTAAAATCACCTCCCTCTTCCATCCTTCAACTACTAGCCCCAGGAAAGATCAATGATGACACATCTATTGATAATGTTTTATATTCAACTATTTGGGTCATAAATCATTTTAACAATGCTGATATGTTTATTGAGTGTCTGCTGGCATGGCAATTATAAAGAAAGTGATGTCACCCTAAATCTTGGCTTGTTGGATTGCTTTCTATTCCCTCCTTCCCACTCCCAGCCCACTTCATAATTAAAATATGTCACTTTTTGTTTTGGCATTCCCACTTTAGAAGCAGTGAGAACTCTGGCATTTTAGTGAAGGTGTGAAGTCCCAGGGCCTCTGTCTCCTGCTGAAACCAAACATGCAAATGCATCTCCCATCAGCACGTTCAAATCTCCACAGATCCCTGGTGGAAAGCAGGATGGAAGGAGGGGATGGCAGGAGGACACCACTTCTGCTCTCTACCCTGACTCAGGACCCTTCTCCAAGCCCTGCACTGCTCTCTCTGCCACCAGAGTCAAAGGGCATCTCACACGGAGAGAAGAGATGAAACCCTGTGGCATCAGTCCTGCAACAAGACTCAGACAGGTTAAAAATCTGTCCCCTGCTCTGCCCATACTCAGCAAGATCTCCATTTCAGGCAAACCACCCCACCTGCAGACTTTTGGCTCAGAAGATTACCAGGAAAAATCTGGAAAGCCAAAAAAAAAAAAAATAAAAATTGCTGCTTCTCCTGGGTTTGCAGTTTTTCCTCCCTGCACAGCTGCAGCTCCAGGGATGTTGACCCCATTTCACAGAATGAACTGACTCTACCATTCAGTTCTCTATATTATTTTGCCTTTTAATTCATGACTACATTATGCAGTTACAACACTTGTAAAAGAAGATCTGTAGCTTTGAAATTCATTTAAGACTGTTTTCCTCCTAAGTGAGGTGGTGTTATATGTACCCAAAGAGAAGAAAGAGAAAGCAAGAGAGTGTTGGCCAGCAGGAAAAGTCACATTTGCTCCTTGAATACAAAATGTCATCATTCATTAGAGAAGACTCAAAAGTAGATTTTTTTCCCAAAAGCAGACAGCAGGCAGGATATCATCTGTTTCATCAACTTGCTAGATTTAGTGGCTGTCTTTATTTTTCTTTTTTTCTTCTTTTTTTTTTTCTTAGTGCTCTAAACATATAGGAGAAATCATCTTGGTATGGGGGAAAGATTTTTATAGATGCACAAAAGTGAAAAGAGCCCAAAGCATTTTTCCTTGAGATGCATATTTTCCTTTATGTACCAATATACACAGAGCTGATTTTGTCATTACCAATGATGGGACACACTTCTTAAAATATATTTCAAATATTCAGCCAACTACTTCTGAGGTATCCCACTAATTTCAAATTTTTATGATCTGTCTTCACAAGCCTGTAAAACTGGACAAGAACCCTGATGAGAATTTCAGGCCCTACAGAAATACAATGAAAATATACTTTTTTCTGTGGTGCACTGGCATACCAACAGGTAGATTTAACCTTTCTCATGGCTTTCCAGAACATGATGCTTCTAAGGCAGGATTTAAATTTCTTTTATCCCAGTATAACCTCGCTGTGTCAAAAGATATTACTTTAGATCTACACAGACTGAAACAAGCACACAGCCTGGTCCTGGATTTCAGGTGGTGGGTCCAGCAAAGAAGAGTAAATCTGCCCAAAAAGGGTAAAATTTGGAGCTGTAGTGAAATCCAGCCTCTGGGTTTGCAAAGGATGCAGATTCATTTACTATTTGGATTTTAGAACATCTCTGAAAGTCTTAGGAGAACAAGTACCACAGAGAAGCAAGAATTTCTGGTGGAACATTGCACTTCTGCTTTTGCAACTTGCCCTGTTCACCCTGTCAATGTTTGAATTAATCTTGGCCGAGCCTCAATTTCTTTAAAAAAAACCCCGTACCAGACTATTTTCATAGGTTCATTTTATGGTTTCATAACTCTGAAAGGTATTTTCCTGTTTCTGCTGCTTCCATTTCCCTTAACACCGAAGGCTGAGATGCCTTGTAGCCTCCTCATCTTTATCTTAATGGAAATCCTGGTAAAGAAGGGGGAAGTTAATCCTTTTCCATTGGGAATGAAGAAATGCACTAGTTATGGGGGTCTTAGCCTAAATTTTACTGAAATGAAAAAGAAAGTCTCCAACTTTTTTCTGGCCTCCAAACAACTGCACATTCCATTGGAGTGACTGCAGGCATAAATCAGCTCTGGGTTATGCTGTCAGATAACCCACTAGATATCCACTTATCCCCGTTAGGTTTCAACAACATAATTTATGTACACACTCCCCAGTACCTCGTGTGTACAGATAGATGACAAATCTTGATACATAAAATTACAATAATTGTGGTTTCCACTCTGAGCTGTGGCTCCTGCTGCCGTGTGCAAGCAGAGGCCAAACATTCCTATCTAAGGAAGGCTCTTAGGTCTGATTGGGTTGCTAGGCAATGTGAACATGTGATGGGAACCAGGCAGCCTCAGAAAAGGTCACAGGTCCACCCAAATTTGGGCAGTAACCCGCTTCTGTAGCCCAAATCATCTTAGGCCACCTTTACAACCAAAGAAGTCTCATGGCTTTTTTTCATTTTGGTGATTTATTCTAGTTAGGACTCCCCTTATCCTTCCAATGGTTTAATCAAAAGGCACCAAAGAGGTGCCTGGGATTAAAGCACACCTTTTAAATGTAAAAAGTGAGATGTTCGTGCAGGTGATTGTAAAATGTAATTTACTGGGATAAATAAGTGTAAGGATTTGAGATGCCTATTGCTCCAGTAAGTCTTTTTTAGAAATGTAGTCCTAAATATCTTCAAATCCATTTGCAGCCAGGGTCTTGTTCTGCTCAGAAAGAGGGTGGTACTTTTCCTAAGGGTCTTAACAAGGGAAAAAAAAAAAAAAAAACACCCAACCAACCAAAAAAAAAAAAACCCAAAAAAACCCAGACAAGAAAAACAAAACAAAACAAAACCAAACCAAACCAAACAAACAAAAAAATAAAACCAAACCAAACAAAACCACATGGGTACCAAAGTTTGGTTCAAACTCGTGTTAGATACTGCCTTGGCTCCAATCTCACTTATAGAGATCCCTATCAAGAGTTCATATGCTCATGCCCTTTTTAAACCAGGTTGAACCCTGGAACAGGCACTTAGCTAACAAAATACACTGAAAAGCATGAAGAAAAATAATAACAATGATTATACATCCTTGCAAGTATATTTGATACATTATTTGGCTGTCTTTATCATCAAGGGAAAAGAAATGTCCTGCTCACAACAGATTCCACAATATTTCAAGCACGAAGGGGGTTATTGAGTTTGCTATTTTTGTAATATTTTGGGGCAGTATCCTATCTGTAGTCATAGCAAACCCAATTCTCCAAAAGACTGTGAGAAACTACATTTCTCCTCTATCAATTGTTTATATCAATTTTAGCTTATTCTGCTAAACCTTTCTGTACCATTTGGGGTTTAGATATTGCTAATGCTTTTGCACTTTAAAACACAGGATGGGCTGGGAGGAGGGGATTCATTCTCACATTCAGTCAGCAATAACCAAGCGTGTGCTCTTGTATGAAACTTTTGCCAATTCCATTATTTTATATACAAAATGTCATTATGTTCCAAAGTATTATCATTTCCTTTTTTCCCAGACAGTGACTGTCTGTAACACGCTGTTCTGGAAGGGCTCCCTCCCAGATTCTGGGTATTCCTTTACTGTTTCTCACCACAAAAACAAAGGAGAAAAAAAAAAAAAAGGTGGAGTACTGGAAATCCAAGCATATAAAATCCAAGGACACAGGTCATCTATTAGTTTTAGCCTAATTACTGGTCTTCACTTGCAGTTCACTCAGACTTCACATTTTCCCAGGAACAAGGCTTTAGAGGAACTGGCTATCTTTAGACACTGGGTTGTGTTATGAACCTCAAACAACTGCTTATGAATGGGCTATTCCAACAGGGTGAAAGCTGTGTTTGATTAAACTTGATGTATATTTATGTGACAGAATCTAACCAAGCTGGACTTTGTGCCATAACCATAACATTTGCACTGTTACACCTGGGGAGGAAAGCCCTGCCACTAGGGTACTGACAGGATGCCAGTGACAAGGAAGTTTACATAATAAAATCAAGGTTTAAAGGGTTTTTACATCTGTCAGTAGAACAGTGATGACATTCCTCATTTACAAGTATGGCACACAGCTTCAGCTGCAAGTAAAATATTCAGGGTAAGACCCAAATAGGAGCTCATGCAGACAGATAGCAATGTATTTAATTCCATGCCATGTCTCCTCCTCCTGAAGGGCACTTTGCTGGGAACCCATCTTCTGAATGTAGACATTCAGTGTGCTCTTCTTGCCACCCAGCATGGCCAAATGTGAGCTGGTTCACACAGAAACAGCAGCCTCAGAGCAGTGTTTGCCACAGCACTGGCACTGCAAAAACTCCTTAGTGCAGTCACTGCCTTCCAGACAGATCTCCTGCCCCCATTTTTTCTCTCTCCCACCCTTGATGGCCAAAATTTGCAGCCCTGGGGTGTAAGAGGCAGGTGACAGAGCCACAGGAAGACACAATTAATCTCTACCTAGGCACTATTACCAAGGAATCTTCATTTTTCAAAAGATGGATGGACAAGAACAGCCACACTGGCTCCAGTGCCTGACCATGGGCCAGGAGCAATGCTGAAGGCTCCTGATTTTGAAACTCTTGGCAAGAGCTGATGCCACTTCCTTCCCTGAGCTGCTGTCACACCCTTAAGGCCAGCTCAGACATCAGCACAGAGAATGTTATGAATGTGCTGGTTTTCTTCTCTCAGAGCTGCCAAAGAAACAAAACTGCTTGGAGGGGAAGAGGATAGAGAGCAGGAGATAGAGAAAGAAGGAAGTAAAGGTAATGACTGCTCAGTTTTCTTACTGAATGGAAGTGTCAGGCAATAAAAGAGGGTTGTAGGAGAGTACTGTGACTCATCTGACTGGCCAAGATCCTCTGAATAACCACCCTGAGGAAGTGAAAATCAGCACTGCAGGAGCTCAGGGAAAACTCAGCTGACAACCCATCTCACTTTTTAAACGGCAAAGCGAAAGTGTCTGAAGCTTTCAAACCTTTGTAGCCAAAAAAAGGATGGGGAGGGGAGAGAGACTCCAGAAACCCAGAGCAACTGTGAGGGAGAAAAGTGCTGAGATTATCCTGGGAGCTTTCTTTCTTTCTTTAATGGATCCCTTCCTCCTTCACCCCAGCAAGGCAGCTGGTATCTGGGAGTGCAGATGGATCAGCAGTGTCAGACGTGCAGCTGTGCATATTTAACACACAGGGATCTTATTTATTTTCTGGCTGGCCAGCAGTGGGTTGATCTTGGAGGTGACTGCTCACAGTTGCAGGGAGAGAAAAAACAGAGAGTAGTCCACAGTTGTTAATCTTGCACAACAGGGTTAGAGCCAGGGCTGCTGCTCTCCTGCATCTGTCCCTCGCAGCAGCCCTAAATCACTGCTTCCCAACTCTTACCCATCACTGGGGAGAAAATTCTCTGCGTTGGAATTAGATACAGCCCTGCTGCAGGAAGCCACTGCTGCACATTTTTACTGCCTCCAGGTCTCTGACAGTCCTTTGGTCTTGCCATGGGCCAGCCAGTTTGGGAAAAGGAGAAAAATTGGGTTTGGATGCTGCTCATTGCAATCTTAAAGTGAGGGTATTCATTTCCAGCTCACCATAAGTCCCTCTTTTCTGGAGCTCTTTTCCAATACATCTTGACTGGTGGCAAATGTACACGGCACTCACAATCTTTCTTCTCTTACTAAACAAAATCCTAATGTCTAGGTTTATTTAACAGCACCCCTAAAGCACACACCTGAATTGATGCATGTGGAGTTTTGGTTGGCTCTTTTTTTTTTTTTTTTTTTTTTTTTTTTTTTGGGTTGTGG
>VXAX01007443.1:347641-391096 GCA_013399835.1 Leptocoma aspasia | reverse complement strand
ATTAAGAAATGATATTTAAATTATTTTTATTTATTATTTAATAATTAACTACTTGTGGTTTGTAACTTTTTTATTTAATTATACAATATTACTTAAACTTATGAAGAAGGGTTAGCTTTTGCTTTAAAACATTTATTTTGTTTTATATATATTACTATATTTTAAAACTTTAAATGTGAAGTTTTTATTTTGTGATATTACATGCTTTTATTTAAATTATACACTTATAATCTTAGATTTATTATTTAATTTTGGAAGCTTTTTCTATGGCCTCAGTGTTCTCTTGGGGGTCAGTGCTTGTTAGCACAGAAAATCTAAAATTCTCAATAACTAGGGTTCCAACATATGCATGGGAAGCTGTCCTATTTGTAGTTCATTTGAAGTTCAGCCCATTTATAAGAGTTTTGCTGAGCCACAGACTAAGGGTGCTGTGTGATCACAGCCCACAATCACACTCCAGTTTTTTCCTTTCCTCTCATGTTGGAGGCAAAATGGAAACCTCAAAATAATGCCTCAAAATAAGCAACTAGTAGCAATGCTCTCAAGGAGGGGAGATTCAGAATAAAGAGGCTGAGGTTTTTCTCTGTGTGTAATCCACAGGGTAAGAAGCAATGTGAGAGATCTGTGGTGTTTCCTAAAGGAATTTATTTCCAGTGGAAATGAACTCATGAACAGTAAGTTCTACCCCCCAATATCAACGAGCAGAATCAGCTCGTTAGACCTGAGTTCATCCAGTTTCAAGCCAATCAAGGTTGTACATCTTGGGAGGTGGGCTTTGGAAGATATTTCACTTCACTGTGTCAAGTGAAAGAGGTTTTCTATTCCTAAGGTGCAACTGGATATAGGAAAAATATCTGTACTGGGAAACAGCAGCAGGGATGGGGAGACAAGCAGGTATTGGAAAACAGTCATAGCCCTGAAGACTTTCTGGATATTTTCCAAAATCACTGCAAAGTGGAAACCAGCCCAACTAGAGGGACAAAAAAAATTACAAAAATTGAAGGGAACGGAGAGGGGGAGAATGCAAGAACTTTGCAGCTAGAAGTGAGATTCTTTCAGTGAAAACAGACCACTTGAAAGAAAAGCAGCAATTTCAAAATTTAAAAGATGTATAATAGTCGATAAAGCTTGGGACCACTTGCAGATATTTGCACCTTCTCAGTGTTTTTAATGGCAGCCTTGTTCCATTAAACATAACGCAAAGGCAACAGCCTGATCTTCCAGCAAACAGGAACAGTCCTAACTCTAAAATAAAAATTGTTACATAGCCAGAAGCAGCAAGAGACTTGATGGCTGTGAAGAGAGCCTTAAGCCATGTTCATCCATGGAACAACAGAACTTTTTGTGATTTTCTTCAACTGCCTGCAAAACACCCACCTGCCTTATCAAGACTGAAGCTCATCACCACCAGAAAGGCAGCAGGAAGAGTGATGTAGCTGACAAGGAAGGTGCAGCAAGGGAAAGCTTTACTGAATGCAGGACTAGCTTGAAAACGGAAAAAAAAAAAACCAACCTGCAAGCACTTTGTATGGAGACTAAACTAGGAAGAACGGAGACAAGGATTTGGAGGGTTTGAAGCAGCCCCTGACAATGTCAGTCTCAGTCTTTTCCTCTCTCTGGCCTCATTGAAAAGGCTGTGATTAAATAAGTCAGATTTTAATGAATGTTTCACTAAAAAGGAACAAAGTTTCTTATCAGCCCATACTGCACAGTGAAGGAGAGGTCAGATTCAAGTGGTACATTAGTCAAATAATATCATCTGAACACTTACTTCAAGCTCACTCTTTTGATGAAGGCCACACCAAATAATTACTTATGGCTAAGAGAGGTTTATTTGATGGGGACCTGACATTCATTATAGCAGATGCTGCCATTATTAATTGATCAGAGGGATAGTAAGTGAAAGAGTTACACTAAAAAAAAAAAATGCTGCTAACACAGAGATGTAAATGTGCTATTGGTCAGCAACATTTCGTAATTAGGTCACTTCAGGAACCTTTTGGGTCACTGATGATGGAACAGCAGCCAAAACCACCAAATCTCCCTGCTGTGACAGATGCCCAAGTTACTGTTGGGCATAAACACTACAGGTGCTGGGGAAGAAACAAACCTTACAGCCTATAAATATTTTAGACATGGCAGATGAATAATAAATTGGTGAGAACAAGATAGTGACATGAACTCATGTGAAACTGTACCACACACTGTGGACAATATGGCCAGCTGCATTAAAGCAGGACATTCTAAAAAGCATCCCTAAGAGCTGGCCATCAGTCTTCCTGATCCTGTTTCACATCTACCCAATATCTGGCCTGGATACAGGTGATGAAAGCAGCAAAATCACAAATGTTGCCTCTTGCCATGAAGAAACTAGAAGAATTGATTTCTGTGCTATGGTTCACCAGCTGCTGAACTTTCTGTGAGTGAATGTGGCAGCCCCATGCACCAGAGCTGATACAGGTGAGGGAATGTCAGTGATGGAAGATGCACACCAGCAAGAATAACAACATCCAAACACGAAGCAGAAGCTAAAAAGTCCCCCTCACCACACCTTCTGAATTTCTTCAAAAGAAATAAGCTCACAAACTTTAACTTCTGCTTCAAAATTCACAAAATTTTAAAATGCCCAAGAAATTTCATCTTCGGACTTGGGGCATGGAGTAAAAAAGGAAACTAAACCTGAACCAACCCAGTCTGGTTTTATGTTATGAAAGTAAATTACGACTAATGAAGTCCTGGCAAAAACAAATCATTCCTGATTCTCCTGTTAAAGAAAGGAATTTCAGAGCCCCAGGGCCTGGGCAAAATAAATCTGAAATCCATATCTCTCTTCTCATTTCAATTTCTCCCAAAGCCAAACCTGAATGCCCATATTTTTCAAACAGCCACCAGCAATGCCATTAGAAATAAAAAAGTAAAGAAAATTATCAAATGACAATGAGACCTAATTACAAACTGCGAAAAAAAAAAAAATAATCTTCCCCAGCTGGAAAAAAAATCCATTCTGCCAAACTGATTGACCAATCCATTTTTAGCTGTGCCAAAAAGTCATACAGATGCTAGTCAGAGCTCTTCTTCTAGCTCTGACTGGGTTTATATTGAGCTTGTCCTGACCAAATTTGCAAAAATGAACTACAGGTAGAAGACAAAGATGTCAAGAGGAGGAATATATTATAGGGACTCTTCAGAAATCACTGGTTAGGCTAAATGCCTTTTCCCCCTGGCTTTCAGATTATATAACTCTGTGATTTACATTGGAATATTATTTAATTAGATCAGCACCAAATGACTCACAGTATTTTGTCATTTTAATGATTCCTTCTATTTCTCCACTTTGATGGGTTAATCATTGCCTATCACAGTTTATGGCCTCTATCTTCTTTACTGTGTTTTGCCTCCCATCAGCTATCCAAGGTGATGTGAACTTTGTGCTATTGACTTTTCTCACTCCTCTGGGGAGGTTGTCATGGAGAATTAAGCTATTGACAAACCAACAGCCAACATGCCGAACTCCTTCCTGCACGTCATCATCAGGAATGTGGGAACCAGCCAACTTTTGGATTGTGCAGAACCAAGATGTTCCACCACATAAAAGAATTCCTGAAAACCTATGCCTAGCAGTTTGCTCTCATTTAAAGTTCTGCAAATCTGGAGTAAAAGAAGGATTTAAATCTGTAGCTGAACAAAGACTTTTTAGGAAAAGTTCAGGCAGCAGAATTAAATAAATGAATTGCAGATTTCCTCCAATAATTTTAACCTCCTCAATAGACATAATTTTGTTTCCAGAAACTGCTGTCTTCATTAGGTGCAACTGAGCAAATGAACTAGGCAGAAATAATTAACACAGTGCTAATTCCAAGAAGTGATGAATAACAATTATTTTTCAAACACACTTAATAAAAGCTAATTTGGTCCTTTTTTTTCCTTATTATTCCAAAGCATGAGAAATATTCTTAACATCTAGATAATTAGTCCATCCAAAAATATCTAATTTGTGAGTCAGTACACTAACACTCCTCAATACAGAATCTCCTATCATTATATAAAAGATGCAAATTGATATAAAACTGACATAAAGTTTCTTTGCTTGACTAGAAGGCAAAAAAACTATGACTTATTTACTGAGACACGAGAGCTGAAAAAGAGATTAATCCTGATTCTTAATTCAAAGGTTGCCCTCCCCTCTCTGTTGTTCTGTTTTCCTAACAGCTTTTCTGGCTATGGATTCAATTGCAGGTTCAGTTTCAGCTTGTTGCATTCTGTATTTGTCCAGGAGAAAATGTTATTCCCATGCATGGCTCTGCTTAACTGACAATAGGTCTCTTAATGTACCACTAAATATACATCCTTGTGCTCCCCCTCGAATGTTTTCCCAAATTTTAATGAAAATGTAATTTCAGAAACCTTTTCTTCCCCAAGCTGCTCCACTGCCAAGTAGTAAAAATGAGTCCAGCTTCTTGTTGTTGTTGTCAGAGAGGGTGATGAGCCAAGGAACTTGCACTATATGTTCTGTTTCCATTCCCCTGTGGAGAGGTTGAGATAAGCTCCTCCAACCAGGGTTATGGACACAGTGCCAGAAATGTGGGAGTTGGAGGGACTGCTGGACAGTCCAGAAAAGCAAAGGAAAAATCTCCAAATTCAAAACTAAAGCTCTGCAGATCCAAGTCAACTCCCTATTTTTTTCAATGGCATAATGTACTGCTTAATTTCAGGCTTGCAATATGAAAATATTCAGTTCTATATTTGCTTTCCTGTAGCACCAGTTCCTCACCCTTTTTTCCTGCTTTAAGTTAGTTGCAGCCTTGTCATGCCTTTTGTTTCACATCAGCTGATAAAATCAGTCAAATCATCAGATGACTTTTTTTTTTTTAAAGAATGGAATTTACATTTTGACATCTGTGCTCCATCCCCTCCTCTCTTCTGTAGGTTGCACATACACTTAAATTATTACTGTTACAAAAATGAAAATCCAGGAGGAGCGAGACCCCTGAGGCCCTGCATCAGCCAACTCTATTAATTAATTAAGCTATATGGTGCCACGCAGTGAAAACTTAAAGCTTGTCAAAGTAGTGACCTCTGTGAAAAGAACATGAATTTTGGAGCAGCTTTGACTGCAGACACTAAAAATTAGCTATCCAAAAATCAGGCAAGCCAAGGTGGCAATCTGAACTACAGGACAGGCTGTGGAGACAGAAAAGGCACATCCAGAGAAAAATTTACACATCTAAGATAGGCAGGTGTCCCACCAGGTCATGCCAGGTTGTTGTCATTGTTGTTATAGTTATTGTTTGTTAGTATTATTATTTGCTGTTGCTGTTATTTACTTTTTTTGACTCTGCTGCTCCTCAGGAAATGTCACTAGGCTGAGTAGTGAGCATTAACTGGAAACCCAGTGTCAGACACGGAAACCATCAGGACACAAGCACATAGGCAGGGTTAACTTTGTGATGACAACTTGTGATATTCCTTCTTTTCCACAAGATCATAAGATAAAACAGAGTTCCTTTTCAATAAGCAGCTCACCAACTTTTCCTAGTGTTGCTCTCCCTCTGTTTTTTAATTATTTCTCTTTTCCCATTCTCTCTCTACAATACTCCAACTTCTTCCTTCCTCCTCTGCTCCCCATATTAGGGAGAAAAGGACCTGAAAGCTCATCTGGTTCCAAACCCCCTTCCATGGGCAGGGTACCTTCCACTAGACCATGTTGCTCAGATCATATCCAGTCTTCCCTTGCCAATAATTAATTACCTCCTGCCTGAATATCAAGTCTGATTTTTTTTTTTGTCAAAACCAAAATAATCCAGATGCTCTGAAAAATGTTGGAAGAAATTCCTGTATGCATAAAGTAAATTAATAAACAGAGAGTCTGAGTAGGAGTAGAAAATAAAACTAATAGGCTACATGACAAACAGTGCCTGGACCTCTCCAAGTATATCACTTTGCCCAGACTGATGTATTAAGAAGTCCCATGGAATTACAATGGGAATGTTTTCACGTGACTTTGTACCAGTCCCTCACTCAGCCTTCACTGCTGTTTTTTCATATTCCCCTCTCTCTAATGCAGTGATTCCTAAGCTTTCCCAAAACTGACAGAAAATTGAGACTCCAGATTTATGGAAGGTGTTTGGAAGCAAAGACTTCTGAAATCCCAGTGAGAAAAGAAAGTCTGATATATTGACATTAGCTTTACTCTTGAAGCAGGGTGAAAAAATGAGAGTATCTACTTGGAACAAATTCAGGTTTTCTTGTAGGAACAGGAGTCTAAAAACTCTCTGTGAAAATACAGTTGCAAAAAAACCCCAAAAAACCCCAGAAGCCAGGGGGGTGCAAGGCAGGAGAGAAAAGAAACATGAAAAACTGAAAGCAACAACTGCTGGGAAGTCAAAACATCCAGCAGCCCCTTCTGAGTCTAAAATCTCTCATCATGTGTAAGCATTCAAGTTAATCTGATCTGGAAAGAAACCTATCTCTGGACATTTACAAAATTAAAACAAAACCAGTTTTCTTTCAGATTCTTCACTGAGACCTTTAAAACAGAAAATGTGATTGGTCAGATCACACAAAATCCTACAATGTGAGCTCCCATCTCCAGTTTATATACAATTTATAAACAGCTGCCCCAGATCTGGGGGGCTGCTGGAGAGCATGTTGCTGCAAAGATCCTGGCAGGATCCAGGAGAAGGGGGATGGAGACACTGCCATCAACTTGGGCTAGCAAGATGTGGAAGTTTCTAGGGTTTTTTTTACTAAAAACCCTCCTTGAAAGCAACATGTAAAGCCATACCTCACATCCAAGTGACAGTCTTTGCCTGACTTCTCTGGCAGTTGGTCAGATTTGTGCTTATTTAAATGAGCACACACAAAGAAAGTATCCAACTGTTTTCTTTCATGTATGAAATACGAGGTAAAGGACCACCATCACCATATGGCTTCATCTGTCCCTTTCACTTACCAGCCAGCAAAAAAATCTGAAGCCTTCATCTTTACCCCTTTGACCCACCCTGTGGGTTTGTCTGTGTCTCAGTATTTGGAGAAGAAGGGACCCCTGATTAAGAGATGTGTTGGGCCATCAGTCAACACAGAGCCAAGGGTCTCATTTCCTTCTGCATTAATATCTCGCTGGTGTTAATTGCAGTTACGGGTGAGCAGGCAGTGCTGGAGAACAGAGGATGTGAGTGCTCTGCCATTCCTGATTACCTCACATCACACATTCAAAACGAATTTTCTTGTCCCTGCAGTCCTTGGTGGGGGAAAAAAAAAAAAAAAAAAAGCCTGTTGTTACTGACAGCTGCTCTTCAAAGGTCAAGGACTACAATAGCTGGAACACTGCAGGTCAAGGCTGATGTGAACCATACAGAGAAACTCTTCTTGCCCTCCCTGCAGCTTGGCTGTAATAAATGTTATCTGTGTCTCTCCCTTTATAAGCTTTGAATTCACATAAAAAGGACGAGGCAAAAAAGGAAAAATAAAGCAAATAAAATATATTTACAAGGCAATCTCTTCTCAGCTGTCCTCCTGGCAAGATGAACTATCATTTTTTAACAAGGTAGATGGATACCTTCATACATTTTTAAGCTTAGTACAGGATATATTTTGTGGTTTATTTATAATGACATCAATTACACTTGCTCCTAGGTAATAATTCACTCCTTTATAATTATTTATGAGGTTATTTTTGCTTTTTTGAAAGTTTTATGTTTATTGATGTGTTTGGTTAACGAACACTTAAATGACATGGTCAGTTGCTTTGCAAGATGCTGGAGAACAGCAAAATCAATATGTTCTGCACCTGAGAACAATCTTCTTAGTTTTGTAGTAATGATTCCCTGAGCAAGGTCCCAGGAGCCTGCAAGATAATTGCAATTCCACATAGTCAACAGTCTGTTCAGATCTATATAATCACTGTCTTTAGCTGCTTCATTTTGTTTGGTTTTGTTGCGTGTGATCTTTTCCATTAACATCTCTTTCTCTGTGATCTCAGCTGGCTGGTTTTTGCCCCCCACAACCCCTCCCTTAGCTTTCATTTTAGAGCCTCAGCTCTGTTGGATTCAGACCCCTGTGCAGAGTACAGAAAGCAGTTAGTTAAGTAGCTGTTTTCTGCCACTCAATTTATCTTTGTTGACTGCTACCTTTGGAGAACGAAAGTTCACAACACTCTGGATAAACATTTAAAAAAAAAAAAAAAGGACATAATAAGGCTTAGTATCCCCAGCTGAAGATAATTGATCTCCTCAGTTGCTCTAATATGCAGAGAAGAGAACACAGACAAGTGTTAATAGAATAATATATTCTATGGGCCCTACATTTTGGGAGGCACACAGCACTCAGCATGGTAAACGGGGTTAGCTCTTCCAGTTGAGAAGCTGGCAAAGAAATTTGTCTTCAGTTTGCAAGGTCTCCACAGATGCAAAGGAGACTACTTGATGGTATTTCATCTCTAATGTGGCTTGTGCTGTGGCTGTGGCACCGGGTTTTTCAGAAGGACAGGATCAATGGCTCACGACCTTTTTAAAGTGGTGATTGTATTTTTAGCATATTTGTGAAATGCTTCACCCAGCAAATGCACTGAGGTAATTAATCAGCTATATTCCTAAGTTAGGCTTGCAGGCAGAGCACATAAACCAAAAAGAGCTTTATACAGAGAAAGCCAGCCAGGAAAGCACAGCAGATGGAATCTGTGATCTCCCCCAGTGTGGGCCTGGACAACTGCACATCTACAAGACTTCCTTCAGTGCTCTGCATCAGATCCATAAAGACACACCAGACAGTGGAATGGATGGTGCTTTCACACAAATGACAGTGCCTGTCATTCCACAAGGTCTTTGAGGGTTTGACACTGATCCAAAGTGCTGGGGAATCGCTGTCTTCCTGTACCACCTCAAGCTACAGAAAAACAAAAGCCCTAAGTGGGGTGACGAAGAAGGGTTGCAAGAACATAAGTTTCTCTGTGTGTAAGCCTGCAGAAAGTTCTTCCCATGGGAAAGCATTATTTTTACTGTCTTTTACTCTGTATAAGTTTCTGTAAACAAAATCTCTGGTTTGTGTTTCAAGGACATTTTGGATTTCTCTGCCTGTCTCCTGATAATGGGAGATATGGGTTTCTCTTTCAACCTATGAGGTGAAGGACTGTTATCTCTCTGATATTGTAAGCATTTTGACATTCCTTGGACAAAGCTGAAGCAGGAGCTTTGGATGCTCCTTGCTGGGCAGATAATTGCCCCAAAATTCTTTGAACTATGGAGTCATTTTAATAAATCATATTTAGCCTTCTGAAATCATTGTCAAGAGTCCTTTGTTAATGAACGGACCACGGCGATATGACACAACACTCAGAGTGAGGTTTTCTCCCGCTGATGTTGAGGTAGGGTTTGTTTCTCAGTTCTTGCTGGCAGTCATCTGCCCCACTGATGGGTTTTGAAACACAACCTAATCCAGTCTATGACCTCCCACATTAGCTCAGGGACTAATCCAAAACCTCAGCTACTGTAAGCACCCTGTTTGCAGAGTATACTTCCAAGTGCAGATGCTCTTAGAGCAAAGAGAATATCTGAGGAAAGGATTTAGTAAAAAGCGTAACTAATTATCAGAGTGTTTCAGTTTGAAGCTTGAAGCCCAAAAGAGGGGAGATTTCCACATCCTGAGCACGTGAGAGCTGAAAAACAAATGTCTCAGCTGAACACCTAAACCATCAGGGTATTCTCAGCAGTCACTTTAGAAAATGTAACTCTGAGTCCTCCAGTTAATATAAAACAGGCCAAATCATCTTCAAAATGGACCAGATAAACCCCCTCCCCAAACATATTATTTGGACAGTTACTAGCTGGTAGCTGACAAAACCAATTC
Organism: Leptocoma aspasia; assembly: GCA_013399835.1. Lineage (NCBI taxonomy): Eukaryota > Metazoa > Chordata > Aves > Passeriformes > Nectariniidae > Leptocoma > Leptocoma aspasia. Next base: position 381,253 of record VXAX01007443.1, on the reverse strand, counting down.
TCCTGCTTCATTTAGAAAAATTCAAATTGGCATCATTCTTATGACTTTCCAAATAGATCAGTAGTAAGGTTAACATGAATAAATCAACTGGAAAGATGTTTAAATCTTTATCAGCCAAAGGGATATGGTTACCTGCTTTAAAGGAAGATAGCTGACTTTTCTGCTTCCACTAACTGTTGCCAAATCTCATAAATGTAAACAGAGAATAAATCCTCTCAGTCACTGAATATGAATATTCTCCTGGGAAAACCCAGCTGGCATCCAACTTGATTTATGTGCTTTAAAAAAACTATTTGTTTTATAAGCTTAGGGTGAGCCTTAAAATATAAGACCAAGTGTAAAAAACATTATGGCTCAGGACCTGTTTCAGGAAAAAAAAAAAATTACATCCTCTTCTCAGCTTCCAACCACTCCCACATGAACTCAGGGTCACGACATGGGCTCAGAGGAATCTGTTAAACCTGGGTATTGAAACAATGACCTCTAGCACCATCACCCCTTTTCAGGCTGATACTCTACTGTGGCTCCTAATCTTTGCACTTAATTAGAAGCCAGGGCCTCAATTTTGCTAGGATCTGAGCCTATGTGACTTTTCTACAGCCAGGAAAAAAAAAAAAAAATCTGAAGGCTCCCCACTTTTTGCTGCTTCCCAGATGTGTCACTTCAGGTGAAACAATATGTCCCCAGCTTGTATTTCATAGATGCTCCTAACATCCATCTTCTAGCCAGATAATCCACACCTATCTTTAAGGAGTGATCTCCAATTTTTAATAAATATAGCGTTACTGGCAAGTTCAGGCCAGCTATAAAACCCACTGCTCTCCTAGTCATAGAGTATTTCCTAAATGTGAGAGGGACACTGTGTCTTACAGCCACTCATTGCTCTTCAATTTCTTTCCTCATTTTATCGAGGAAAGATAATTAAATAAAATTAATTATAGAAATTAATTAATTATAATATATATATATGTATATATAGGGAGGCCATTTATTAAGCAAAGAAACAGGGATGTTCTTTGGCTGGGGAGGCTGGAGATCTGTGAGCTCATAGTGGTGGAAGGGAGTGAGGTCATGCTAAGAAATGTTTGAGGGGAATAGTGCATAATAAACTGATAACTCCTCTGTGTTTTGCATTTATGCCTGATTATTTGGTCAAGCAACTTACTCCCAAACTTGAAAACGTTCTGTATGCAAACATCCCAACACACACATGAAATACACCCTCATTCACTGGATATGAACGACCCATGCCATTTTATTTTTTGGTCTTGGGGAAATTGAGAGAACATTGCCAAGCCTGTTCTCAGTTCTACTCTGCAGAGACCCAAACTAAAATTACAACTGAAAAGCAAATGCAGTGACCTTTAAAGGAATTGAGAAGCAGCTATTTCTCGTACATTACTAAATGCTATATTTTAAAGGTTCTAACCTTATTTGTTACAAGTGTATAATATCAAGAAAACCTTGTGAGTGAAGGTTCTGCATTCATCACACAGCCCAAGTCACTTACAGAAGATGGGGAAAGTTATTACTTTCCCCCTTGCAGACATTAAAGTTCAACTCCCTTTCCTGTAGTGCTTTGCAGCATTAAGTAAGGTTCAGGGATCACTGGAAGAATTACAGGTTTCTCAGCAGAAATACAGGTTCCTGCAAGCAGCCATGGATGCACATCAAACAGGGAGAGCAATTTGTGAGATATTCATGTCCCCACACAGCTCAGATGAGCTAAGGGGAACTGGGCACTGCTATCTGATATTGACACAGCACAAACTGGGCTGAACAAAGTAGTGCTTCGTGAGAATTATATGAGAAATTGATTTACAAGATGCAGTTTAAAAGTAGAAGATAGGACGACAAGAGACAGGTCAAACTCTTGTCATGCTACCCATAAGGCTGCAGTTTAATTGCATAAAGTAAGTAACAAGTGGTGTGGGATGCTGTGTTTGTGTAGTGCTTTATTTAGTGTCTGTCAGTCAACAGGGGCTTTGTGTTTTGATGCTTAAAAGGTCATAAAGTGAAATGTTAAATTTGCTTTATTTATTGTTATTATTGATTGATTTATATTGTACCTTTCGTATGCATAATGGTACTCTACACCAAATAAATCAAGGGGCATAAAACCTTCATTACAGCAAATAAGAATGAGAACAGACAGAATCAGAAATGCCAATAAAATGCAAAAGCGGTCGGTAAACAAGTGTGGAGTTTATCTGATTTTTATAAATTTGTCTGGAATTCGTTGTATGGGTTATTGTGGTGTCAAATATCTCACCAGTTAAGTTCCTAATAAGAAAATGCAACATACCAGGTAACAGACAAATGGGAGAGGTGGGAAATGCAAATACTTCAAACCAGTTACAATCCTGCTTACAAACTGAGTCAGGAAACAGCACTAAGAAAATATGTAAGATCTGAAATGCCTTGAAAACCACTATAATACTCATCATCAAGAAATATCTAATACAAAGACAGTTTGCTACCACTCAGAACTCATTCCTGCTGTACAAGCCCCTGCCCCTGTAAGCTGTAGAATGACCTCTGCCATGAGCTTGCAACTAAACACATGGTTTTTAGAATTATTACTAGATATTACATGTGAAAACAGAAAAAATTATGATTAAAAGCTCCAAATATACTGCACGAATTATTTTTTACAATTCATTTTGGTCCATCCAAAATCACCTCCATTTTTTTTTTTTCAGTAGAACAGGATTGTGACCTTAAAGAGCTTAAAGAGTTACAGGCCCTGGCTGTGCTTTAAAGCAGCACAGGAAATCACAGGCACAGATATGGTACTTGACCTTTAGTGGTGCAATGAAACCACTAAAATATATGTTAGGCTGCAAAATGCTGAGATCTTCTACCGTGAAACAAAACAGATATTGATTTTTCCTGTACACCTTTTAGTAGGACAGTAAGTCAAACATAGTTGGGGCCAGATGATTCTGGTTTGTTGAGATATCATGCAACGTGTTCTGTAAAAGTCAAGAGTAGTGGGATTTTAGTGCTTTTGCAGCTTGGTTTTCTGAATTAAATTAACCAAAACTGAGAGTTAAATAAATGTGTCAGCAATGCCTTACAAAAAGTGAAGCTCTGTAGAAAGCCAGGCTCAATATGGGAGGGGATGAAACTTTGCTGAAAGGATACAAGACAATTATTTGAGTGAACACACTTGGATTTCTGAGTTAACCACTGGGCAGAAACCAAAGGAAGACTTACAAAGATCCCTGTCTGGTGGAGGAGTCTATTAAAAACAATTGCAAAATTCACCACATATCAGTCTGGAAAAACTTAAGGATTTGGGCATCAATAGTTTTTTTCAGTTATTTAAACTAGCTTACCCTGAAATGAAGTACAGCAACCTATACTTGAGTCTTTAAGAACAAACTCTCCTCAAGAAGCTTTTAGATGTAAGACCCAGTGGCAACAAGCTAATTGATGCCTCAGGTTTTAGCTTTTATATTTTCCAGATTCTGGGCTGCTTTAGTGTGTGGGTCTGGGTTCATATTAGGGATGGTGAGTTCTCTTCACAGAGCAGGGAGACAAAACAATTCCTTCTCTAGCTGGGGACCAGGGACAAATGATCCAAATCTCAGGCCCAAGAGCACAAACAACGTGGGCTGAAGAGAGAAAAACAAGAAGGATGGGACTTGATGGGCTAAAGCTGGAATTGGACAATTAACTCCAATCTGCAAATGGAGCAGAACTGATAAAAGTGACAGACCCTGTGACTGGTGTCCATTTTGTGACCATTTTGGTTCATCTTGGGTGCAGCCCTGGCTGGGCTCTTGTGCTGCCCAAGGTGCATCCATTGAGGAAATCCTTTTAATCAATCCCTGCTTTATTCTTTAGCTCTGTCTAGCCTTTGTTCTAGGTCAGCCTTCACAATAACAGTTTCATATAACACATATGTTTCTGCATTTCCACACCCCTGAACACGGTGTGGATTTTTCCAGACAGATATGTGAGCAAGGACAGATCAGTTTTTGTGACTTTGAATATTCTCCCACCTCATGGCAGGCCCAAGAGGCTGAAGGCACACAGTACTCCCTAGTGCATCCTTTATGCTCTTCTGCTGCATGATCCTACCTCAAACACAAAGATCTCAGTGACTTTACCACCAGGTGCAGTGGAAATGCATGTGAAGTCACAAAGGCCTCAATGAAAACAGCGGGAACTGTCAGATTAAAACTGGTTTTCAACCCACCCACAGAACTCCATACATTTAAAATTTGTAATGAAAATCCACGGACAGCAGGTCTCCAATTCTCAGTGACCCTTCCTAGGTCACTTGCATGGTCTAAGGGTGCTTTGTACTCAGTGCAGGAGTTTGGGAGCAGTCACTGCTTCTCCGCATGTGTTTGGTGCCAGTAAGAGAGTCCAAGTGCTCTCCAAAGGTGGATCCATCCAGCTCCAAACCAAGCTGCCCACACTGTCCACCTGGAATTCCAAAGCTCCAGGCAGAGAGGAGATCCTCAGCTGAGATACTCCAGTCTGTTTTGTAAAGTACCCACAGCCCTGCTGCCTCCAAGTCCTCGAGCTGCTGCTCCTTCTCCACTTCAAGCTGGAGTTTTTCAGGGCTCCCAAGTCTGTGCTATCAGACAAGCAGGGGCTCCTGTTCTCTGAGCAGAGGGAGCAACATCAGCATTGGTGGCCCACCCTTGCCACCCTTGCACACCCAAAATCTATTCCTACAGCTATACCAGTGCCATCCTAGTGTCAGCCCAAGCAGAAAGGCCACACGCACCAACAAGGACAGAAGTCTTCAGCTGACTCCAACAGGAATTCATGACAGCAAGCGCAGAAAGTCAGCACTGCTGAACACTATTAGTAACTGCAGCTGGTTTCTGCTCAGCTAAATCTGCCTCATCTACAAATGACCACCAGAACATGAAAAAAAAGCAGAGGAATCGCCATACCTTAAGTGAAAAAATATGACTGAATAAATCCCCAGCATAAGACTTTGTGCCTAATTAGTTAAATCCCCTTAAGACATTAAAAAAAAATAGCTAAAAAGGCTCTCAGTAATTTGTAATAAGATGCTTAGATAATGTGCTCACTATCAAGGGAAGTTTTCAGTTTCACTGTAGTCCATTTTTTAACGTCTTGGCAAAGACCCTTTTTCTCCCTCTCATGCTAAAGACCTCCCATTGACGCTGTAACTTTAGCCTGGGAGCAGCTGGTGACTATTTCTGATGAGTGGCAGGCCAGAGAGTTTTTTGTGCTAAACAACATGCATGCAAAGCTGAATCCTCCATCCTCGTTTCCTTCATTTATCAGCTCTAAAGAAGCCCAGGACAAGGCAGTTTGGGAAAGTTAAATGCTCACCTTACACAAGCAGACTTCACAAGGGGGCAGGAGCAAAGAGGGAAAGAGTATGGGAAGGAACTGACTGCCCTTTGGCTTGGCATCAATATATTCCTGCCCCCAGGCCAGAAGGGTATCTGAGCAAACAGATAAAAAGAAATATCTTTTGGAGCTGACCCAGAATGAAATGGGCTTTCTTCATAAAATAAAAAATAACAAAATCAGTTGAAGGGACTAATTAAAGCATTAGCGTTTCTCTCCACGTCTGATTTCCTCATTTTGATTCCATTTTGGCCTTTTAAATATTTACTACGCTGCATTTATATGTATTTTGGACTTGAGGCTTTATTTCATAATAAGAAATTTAAAAGACTAGGTTTTTACAGCAATGTTTCGAAAAGTTTTATTTCTTTTCAACTATTTCAGCTGTAGTCCACTCTCTACCAGCACGAAATGTGTGAGAGAACCTGTGCCAAAATTTATATCCAAACCTTTCATCAATGGGTAGATTTAAAGCATGGAAGTTTAAAGTGCAGCTGGATGGCACTGTGAAGATGCTAATCAAAGATGCCTCAGCTGACAGTGGTTGTCATGGACTTTTAGCACACTGTGACTAGAATCTGCCTGCAGAATGAAAGGTTTTGATGGGCTGTCTGAGGGCTGACTGCTCAGTCTATCATTTCAGGTACACCAAAGTTCCTCCTGATTTCTGCCCATGAAGAATGCGAATGCCAAAAAATGCTGAGTAGCCTCAGTTGACTCAGATGTTACAGAAATCAAGGGCATTCAGAAACAACCAGGACTGCCATCCCTTCCTCCCCGCCTTTTTTTTTTTTTCCTAAGTTCATCAAAATAAATTTTTACATTGCTTCAGCTTTTCTTTCTGTGCCAAGTTCCTGCAGTGAACCTGCTTTATTAAACTGACATTTTGCAAGTAGTTAGTCCTGAAAATTGACTAAGCCCTTTTGGTATTAAAAAAAAATCATCCTGGAGGCAGCAGAAATATTAAATGAAACAAAAAAAAAAAAGTTAATGGAACAGCAGGAAATCTGATTAATTTCTTTTTATTCACAGAGTAATGCTGATGAAGCAAGATGGTGATATTATTCAGGAATTAAGTAATTTATTTGGCAAAAATAGAAACTACCTGAATCTGGGCTGAAAATCTAAACCATGCTTTAGCTGAAGTTCAGAAATATTATGTAAGCTCACTTGAACTGTGTTTTCATATCCCACTCTCATAATGACAGATTGGCATCCATAGTAAATTAGGACCAGCCAAGAGGTGGATGGGGAGCTTGAAGAACAGCAAGAACAGTGTAGACCTGAAGCAGAGAGGGTGATTCATTTGGCAGGAGAAGTTTTCTGAGAAATCAGCATTTCATCTTAGTTACCTGGCAGTTTGGGGCAATTAGATTGGGTATTTGAAACTGCAGCCATGTTACCAGTCAATAAAATTAATTAATTTTATTACTCTCTCTTTAGTTAACTAAACTCACCCTGACAATCAAAATTTCTAAGGAAATTTGCAAGTGGGATTTAAAAAGAACTTTTCAAAGCAAATATTAGGTGTGTACAGCATAAGGATACACCACCTTATTACACTTGTAGGAAGACTGGAAACATAGTGCATGCAGATTCATTTAAACAGTTTGAAGATTTTTCTTCTCTGTCCTTCTGCAGTTTTATGACAAAAAAAGTGTGTAGTTGCACACTCAAAGCAGTCAGGTACTCCACATACCCTGCACATATGGCAGTGTGCTTTTTTAACTAAATACACCATGCTGAACTGTATGCACTTCTAGAAGTGCCTAAATCAGATGGGCAATTCCCAAAAACAATTAATTGCACCCAAAAGTCAAGCTGCCTCCTTCTGTTTATCTCTACTGATGCTAGAGGGAAGGTACAGAAATTAAAATCTTATTTAAATCCTTGTATTTTCAAGGGATGAAAGCAGGCTTTACATATATATAATTTTGTTGATTGAAATGCAAATCTGTTTTGGCAAAAAATCCTACTGCCATGATTTTTTGTGAATTCTGAAAATAACAGGATATTAGTTCATCTGATAACGGGTAAACCCTTGCCAGTAACTAGAAGGCTTTGGTATTGTTTCTCTAGCAAAGCCAGGAATATTTTTCATTGTGTTTCTTTGCAATGTGCTTGAAGGAGAAGTCACAACTGTTACTGCTGCCTAATAAAGTTAAGTGTCTGCTCTGAGCAGAAATACATCAAGCAGGGACTAGCTTGCATTTCATTCTCAGGACAGAAAGAACATGATGGTTGTGAACTGAAAATGAGATTATATCAAACTGAACAAAAAACAAGACGTGGTCGCAAACCAACCAATTCAGAGCTCTGCTGCAAGGCTGCTCTTACTACAGATGACTCTTTCACCTTATAAACCATGTTTTCATTATGTTTCTGATAAAGGTACATTTGGAAAAGGGCTGCTTCCTTGCCCTTTTTGAGAGGATTTTGTTTAGCAGTTGGGCTGTGCAGCACTCTGCCATGAATTTCACCAGTAAGCAGATCTAATCTAAATTATTATATAATTTCACCAATGAGCAGACCTAACCCAGGAAGCTGCAGGACAACACACTGCAGTCATGCACGTGCCTTTTTCTCCTTAGATTGTAGTAAATAAAACAAGCAAACCTAAACCAAACCTGATCTTCTCTGTTCTGCAGGCTGACACATCCCCAAATCCTTAATCTCTCCAAGTTCCTAGCCTAGCCTAGTTTCTGTAATACCATCACACACTGCAGTCCCTGTCCACATCCCAGAACCCTAATCTGGGAACTCTTGATTTAATACATGTTGCCACACTGCCCCTGACCTCAGAAGGACTTTGAAGTTTTCTGGCTGGAGATGAAAGTTGCAGTATGTGTGGCAGGGCTGGGCTGTAGAGCAAGAAAGAATTGCCAACTCAACAACTTGTTAAAACACATTTCCAGGACTTTTTTTTTTTTTTTTTTTTTTTTTGAAATAGAGCTAATTTTCCCACTCATTATCTGCTGTTAATTTAATGTNAAAACCTTTTCAGGGCTTTTTTTTTTTTTTTTTTTTTTTTAAAGACTAATAAACACACTATTTCCAGGATTTCAGTCCTCTTGTTCAGATTGATTAGATGAGAGACGAATTTGAACAGACAGATAGATTAAATCAAGAGTTATGGGTAAATTATTTCCAGCCCTCCAAATCTGGCCTGATGGTATCCATTTCCTAGCTCTCCTTAAGGATTTCTGCTGGACTGTAGCCTATAAAGCTTCCATCCTAGTGCACATCAGCAGGTTATGAGCGGCAATTAGATGCCATCTGAAGATACCTTCCTGGAGAGGGCTATAATCTTTGGAAACCAGAAGAGGAGAGCAGATTCAGAACTCACATGTTGGCAATGTTACTCTTTCAAAAGAATAAAGAACTCGCACAGGCGTTTGATAACAGTGTGACCAAATCCGTGTGAAAAGCAAGAGGGGTGAAACTCCTTTGGGTTATTGTTTGCCTCCCTGTCATGTGTTCATGCTGTTTGGGCCCAAAGCAGACATCTGTTGGACAGCTTAGTCATGTTGTAAAAAGGCCAGATGGAATTAAAATACGTACTCGTTTCTCGCCAATCAAAAGAACCTGAAAAAAAAAGAGCTCCAAACCAGAACACCAGATCACAGTTTTCTCTTTCTCATAAAGGATCACATTTTCATGAGCAGAAGAATTACTCTTCAAATTGCTGCATAGGCAGGCAGGCAGGCCTTTAGCAGCAATAAATCCTTGCAGATCTCTTTTTGGACCTCTAAAAAGATACTGCATTTTCTTTCTACCAGCAAAAAACAGGATCAGCTCTTGGTATCTCTCTCTTCCTTGGGAATACTAAATTCTAATACTAATTCTAATACTAAATTCTAATACTAAGAAGACAGGAACTATTTTATTACATGAGATCCATGGATGAATGAGGTGTCATCCTTGACACTGAGTATCTAATATTGAATTAAGAGTGTCGTAGAATGGTTTGGACTGAAAAGGACTTTAAAGTTCATCTCATTCCAGCCCCCTGCCATGGCCAGGTTTTTCAAAGCCCCATCCAACCTGGCCTTGAACATTTCCAAGGATGAGGCATCCACAGCTTCTCTAGAAAATATATACAGCATAATTTAGTTTATTTATGTCCAGGTGGGATAAACCGTAGGGATAAACCAGCATCTGGGAGGTTCAGGACAGACACTAGCAACAAGTTTCTAATTCTAAGAGTGCAGAATTGGATTAAATTGCCTGGGAAAAAAGCAGCACATGATAAAATTCTCAGCACCAGGCATTTGTAAGAACAAGCATCTATACAGAAAGATGAAATCAACCCTACTGTGGGCAGAGGACTAGATGAGTTGATCTAGTCTTTTGAGTGACTTTTACCCCAGACATCCTAAACTCTTATGTTGAATCAAAATATTTTTTTGCCTGTACCTCTTGGTTCTGTGGCAGTTGTAAATCTTTTTCCAGATAATTAGTATTTTAGGATTACAACAAAAGGAATGTAGAATTACCAGAAGATTTTAACATCCTCTAAGGAACAAAACACTGCTAAATTGCCAAGTAAGAGAAATAGAATGTCATCTCAAGGACTCCTGTAGCAAACAGAAGAGCTCAGCAAACTTCAAGTTAAGCAAACTCATTTAGCCATCTTGCTGAAATGTTTTATGTTTTATGGTATTCAGACACAGGAAACACCATGAAAAGGAGCAGCACACAACCTTCCTCCCACTCTCAGTGAATTGGTTATTAAACTGCTATTATTTTCTGCAATGATGTCTTAGAAATACTTCACTAAAACAGATCCACACTGTCACAGGTTTACAAAACATTTGCAAAACATATTTTCAGTACCTGAAGCATTTGAAGACATATGGGCTATTAGTAGGATTCTCTACATTGTGATGCTGGTGTCACTCCTTTGAATTAAGTATCAGGACTAAACCCATCCTTTTGTGGGATCCAAGAAAGCACTGAGTGTAGGTTAACACCTCCAGTACCTTTTCCTTTCACAATTTATTTCTGAGCCACCATTCTCAACCTGTCCCTGGTCAGAACTCCTTACTGCTGGAAATCACTTCTAATTCACTATTTTACCCGGTGTTTCCTATTAATTAGCTCTAGGCAGCTTCCTGCTTAGGACCTGACATGGACCTGGGTTGTTTTTCAAGGCTCTGTGCACTGACCAGGCAAAGGAGACAGAGCTTAAATCCACATCCAATGCATGTGGCTGCTTTCTGCTGGGCCACTCAGAGTCACAAAATGACAGAGGTAAATGGCCTTTCACAGGCACACTCAAGCCCAGTGACCATGGGCAGAAGTCCCACCCATGTCAGTGGGTTGGATGATGTTTCAAATTACAAAGCTTTAAATTACAAGCAGGACCAGCTACTGGTGGCTTCCTTTTTCTGTTCCTGCTGAAGGGCTCTGTTCACCACACAGGTGCTGACAGATTGTTTGATGGAATTTTCAAGTTCGAGAGACGAACAAAAGCAAATATTAAGCCAAAAGGAAAGGAACTGTTTTCGTGCTGTTCTTTCATAGTTCAAAAAGTGGTACTTCTGTTTCCTTCTTCTCACTTGCTCTACCACAATTAATATGTCTTAGGTTATTTAGAGGTGGTTAAACGACCTTGAAGTGCTGGTGAACTGATCCAAAAAAGTAATTTTTCACACCTAATTAATACGAACGCTTAAGAAGGGGAGAGGTTTTTTATTTTGGATTATTAAAAGCAGATGTGTTGGATCAGAGATGGACTTAGAGTCACTGCAGGAGGACACACTTCATCCACATGAGCCATCAAAAATTCCAGTATGTTAAGTCTAAGCAACTTATCAGAGCTGTCCATAGCCAGCAGAGAGGGATAACTATCTTTAGTGTATGATTCAGCCCATCCTAAAATAACTGTCAAGGACAAAACAGGTTTATCATTCTATGGAAGTGATCATTCTTCTCCCACCAACTACAGAGAGACAATTAAAGACAATTAATTCCTAGGTGTTTAATTTATATTAAATGAGGAAAATCACCCTAGAAACTCAAAAGTCAACCTCAAATTGGAGTCAATTTCTTTAATAGGATCTCTCATTTTTCTTTCAAGTCTGCCAGACTAATCTTGCACTAACATTTCTTCCATAAGACTTTTTAATGTTACAGGTCCAGAAAGTGAACAGCCAACCAAAATACTTTTGTCATTTTTTTCAGCTCTTCCAGAAACGTTGCAGGACGCCTCTGACAAATTTTTATTTTGATCATTTCCTAGTTTTAGGAAGGGAGACATGAGCCACATAAGTATCCACAAACTTATCTCAAACAACTCATGGGTTATTTTAGGCTTGACCACCAAATTAGCTGTGGATAATTGAGCTTTAGCACTGATCCCAAGTCATGTTGTGACACCAAACCTTCTTTATATATCCTTGCTTTCCTCTGTTATAAAGTTATGAGGTGATTTTTTTTTTTTTTACAAAGAAGCTATTTAATTGCTTAGGTTTGTGGTGTTTTTCTCTTCCAGTTTATCTTATTTTGTCAGAAGCATATTCAGCATAATATTTTTACATCACCAAATTTCTCACTGACCAAACCTACTATGTTTGCACTTTCTAGTAACATGTGCTTTCCTACGGTGCATTTCTATCATCTGGTTTAGGCCAAGAATTTTCATCTAGATGGGCATCTCTGAATTCAGAATTCCACATAAATTGCAGGAAGGAACAAATCTACAGATCTAAAGGGGTAGTTATGGTTAAGTGGCAAATTTCATACTTTGTCAGACTGATGGAAGAAAACACAAAGTTATCCTCATTGCTCTGGGTGGCCATTTTGCTGCCATCTAAAAAATGTTAACAGTGCAGCACAAGGCATTTTGCCAAGAGCTGCTATTTCAAGCTTTAAAACTCTGAAGCCCTTATGGCATTTTAGAGATTTGTGCTTTGAAAACCGATTTTTTGCATTTTATTTGCCTGGATGCAGGGTGATGAAAGATCTGGTAATGTCTTCATGACCTCAGTCTAGCACATTTCACAGCAAAATGCATCAGCACTGCATTTTCATGGTAGACAACCAAAAATTTTTATGGGCTTTATGACACCATGATAGAAATGTAGATTTAGGTATAGGATTTAAGCTCTTATATAGCTTACAAACAAACATATATTATTCTTTCATAAGACTAAAGTTTTTAGCCAATCTTCATATTCTTTTTAGCATTGGTTTCATCTCACAGCCCTTTTCATTCAGCCCCTTCTCAGATGTGACTGTAACTTTTGGAAGTGATGTAAACCTGTGCTAAATACAGCACAGTATGTGATCTTAATAAAAGCACTAAGAAATCCATCACCATCTCCTTAAGCTTTTATTCTGCATTCAGGCTCTTAATCCTGGCATTCCTGTGGCTTCTCTAAATGCTTCTCCAAAACATCGGAACAGTTCCAAGAATAAGTCTCCATTCTTCCCCCACCCTGGCACACTGCAGCAGCCCCATTCCTCTCTAGTGTACATAGGACAATCTGGTAAGCCAGTTTCTAAATCAATTATATCAGCCATAAAATATGCTGGTTTCTCAGCTACAAACTGGATACAAATTGCTTTGCTGATATGTGTTATATAGACAAATATTTCAAATCAGATATCAAAGCCTCAGCTACTTGTCTTATGAAAACAAGTCTTGTCATTCCTATTTCTCAAAAGCAGTTCAATCCAAAAATAGTCTTGAGCAATCAATAATCCTTCCTGAATTGTCACAGAAGGCCGTTTTGATTTATACATTATCATCATCATTATTTACACTGAAAGAAATTAAAATATGGACAAGCAATTAGCACTGAGACAACACTGAAGCGAGGAAAAGACCTAAGCCCTGTTTAGTCCATAGTCTAATCTTTAGCTAATTGGTTGCACTCCTTCAGCTAAATCTCATAGAGAAGCTTTAAACACTGAGGCAGACAATCCCATTTTAATGGGTAACAAAATCTTCTGAACTTTGTAGCTCATTTATTGCCAGCTGACAAGATTTTTGGATTTGCATACTTTCAAAATCTCTGGTCACTTGGTTCTCCTATAAACACACAAAAGTCAGAATTGTCTCTGCTCTCATTCTCTACACACTTTCCATAACAGAAAGTGAGCACTTTCTGAGGATAGTTCATTCCATCCTACAATAAGTGTTGAAGGAGGAATGCAGCTTCTGGCAGTTCTTTTTTTTTTTTTTTTCCCATTAGCTGAGGAGTGAACATGCATTTCCATAGAGCTGACTTGGACCCAGTTTTAAAAGGCTCAAGTCCAGTAAAACAAGCCTGTGCAAATCTAGGAGAATGTGCCTACGTTCTCAAGGAATGGTCTCACTCACCAAGTTGAGTATAAATCCTTCATGGAATTCTGCAAAGAAAAAGAAATCATGATATCAGATTCAAGGGTCACATTTCAAGGACAATGAGGAATTTCTGGAAATGCTAGAGAAAGGAACACTTGCTCTGTGTGTGTGATTTAGTGACTTATACTTGTTTCCACACTAAAAAATGCCCCATCTATCTTCTTGCCTGTCATATTAAAAAATCCCTTACTCCACAAACCTTAAAACAGGTGGGTTGCTCAGGCTTGCTCTTATCACTGTCTGGAGTAGGAAGGAGAAAAGATTATTTGATTCCATACTGACAAATATAATGAAAGAAGAGATGACCACTGAGAATTTCATTGTTGGCTTCCCAAATGGTTCCTGCTGCTTTACAAAAAAAAAAAAAAAACCCAAAAAAACCAACAAAACAAAAAACAAACAAACAAGGAAGACTTGTATGTGTGGTAAGACCCTCTCACTAGCACTGTGCAGAGTATCTGTGTTGAAATTTATACCTGATGGATGGGCAGTTTCATAAAACCACAGAATCACAGAATGGTTTGGGTAGGAACGGACCTTAAAGCCCATCCAGCTCCCCCCACCAAGGTCAGGGACACCTTCCACCATCCCAGGCTGCTCAGAGCCCCATCCAGCCTGGCCTTGGACACTTTCAGAGGATGGGCATCCACAACTTCTCTGGGCAACCTGTGCCAGAGCCTCACCACCCTCACAGGGAAGAATTCCATCTGAATATCCAATCTAAACCTCCTCTCTAAGTTTAGGTTGCCCTCTGCAGTATAGGGACTACAGAAATCTTGTAGCAGAGTTAAGAGTTCAGACTGAATGTAAGAGCAACCCCAACTGTATTTTATCCACCAAAAAATGCCCTCCTGGAAATTATTTTGGTTCTGAACACTGAGTTGTGGCAGTTAAAGTATCTGCTCTGCACGCTTGCAAAGTGCCTTGAAAGGCATAGTAAAGAATGTTTAGGAGTATGTTTTGTTTGCAGTCAGCCCTGAGACATGGAATAAACTGTTTCTGGCCTATGCAAAGTATCTTCCTACAGGATTTAAAGTAGTGACAAGCACAAATCTCAGTATAAATAAATTTGTGCATCTCTAGAGCTGTTCCTGGTATGTGGCAAATACACATCACTCCAATGCACACATACACAATCATTCACTTCAAGGAGTGAAGATATATCTTTCCATCACAGTAAATTTTTTTCTTGTACTGCCCTAGGAGAAGTAGCCATCTTTGACTAGCTGTGTAAAAATAAACATTAAAAAAAATTACTTCATCAGTAATTTATATTGATCAATTTCAAATATATACTCAAATGCAAGACCTATAATCTTACATACCTCAAGAGAGAAAGAGGAGATAAAAAGTTTCACTTTTTACACAGAAACTAATTCCTTTAGAGTGTAAAAATGCTCTGATAAAACAGAATATTTCTCACCAGATGGCTTCTTTTAAAATGAACTATTTAAAAAACAGAAGTACCATATGAAAGAAACCATTAAACTACCCCATCCAGGGATGACCTCAGTTTCAGCTCCATAATGAAGTACATATTCAATATTGCTGCCCAAGATTAATGGATTTATTCTATTATGCATACAGTCTTCAGAGAGAGAATTAGGCAGTCTTAACTATCATTTCTCTAGCTTTTAGACCCATGTGGTCCATGAAATCTTCTCTAGGTCAGTCAATTCCAATCACATAAAAATCTTAATTCTTATTTATCTACTTGCAATTTTTTTTGTTTTGTTTTGAAAACTTTTTTTCTCTTGTTCCCAAAGAGCTACGCCAGTGGTGATCCCCTGATTTCTACAGTGGGGTTGTGCCTTTCCCAGCCCTTGTGATACCCTGAGTGCTGAGAGATACCTTCATGGAGAGAACAGCCCAGAACAAAACATTTCATACCCACACTGGAGATATAATCCATACCTGGCAACTTCCAACCTGCCTTTTCCCCTCTTCCACCTGCACAGGCTACTCTCACCTGTGAATTCTGACCCCACACACTGCTGACCTGCTCTGAGGCCATCCCTGCCTGCTCCACAGAATCACAGAATCCCAGAATGTCTGGGTTGGAAGAGACCTTTGAGATCATGGAGTCCAACCCAGCCCCAACACCTCAGCTAAACCCTGGCACCCAGTGCCACATCCAGGCTTTGTTAAACACACCCAGGGATGGTGACTCCAGCACCTCCCCAGGCAGAACATTCCAGAACTTTATCACTCTTTCTGTGAAAAACTTCTTCCCAATGTCCAGCCTGTATTTCCCTTGGAGCAGCTCGAGGCTGTGTGCTCTGGTTGTGTCAGCTCCTGGAGACAGAGCCCAGCCCCAGCTGAGCACAGGCACCTTTCAGGGGTCACAGAGAGTGCTGAGGTCACCCCTGAGTCTCCTTTTCTCCAGGCTGAGCACCCCCAGCTCCCTCCCTTTGCAGCATATTCCAGGATTTAGCCCAAACATTGGCTAGACTGGGGCACAGGAGCAAAGACAAACCCAATAACTAGGTTTTGTTCCTTAAATCCACATTCATTCCCATCCTCATCACCTACCACAGAGGAGCAGCTCTGGAATGCCAGGGTTACACTGTACAAGAAGGCAGCATAGCCTGGAGCCATCACTTCATGTGGTTCACACATGGAAACTCCATGGGTTTCACACATGAAATACAAGAGCTCTGCAAAGCTTAAAGCATTTTGTATAAACCACTAGAAAAGCTCCATCCACCTCCCCACCTACCATCCTCTGCCCATTCCAGCCACAGGTTGCTGCTGGTTTTTTTTTTCAATGATTTACCTCCAAGCATTTAAAAGAAAGAACATTTCAATATGTTTTTCCAACATATAAGAAATTACCTGGATATCAGGAGCTATTGAATTCAGCTTTAATAGTATCAATAAACATTTCTGATTAAATTATGAAATTGATTTTATCATTTTGACCACTATGTTTTTACATCAATATCATCATATGACAGCAAATGTAGTTACTGCTTCCTTATTGATCTTAGACATAGCACTCCAAAGTACTCATTTGACTATATTACAAAATCAAATTTGATTTCCTACAGTACTGAAGTAACTTTTGGCCGTGTCTTGATATGAAAAAGCAATAACAAATGAATTTTCAAGTTATTAAAACATATTCTTTGTTCTCAGAAGCCAAGCCACAGTTCTGCTGCACGTGTCCAGGAGTTTCAAGGCAAGTTTCAGGACTTAGAGATGTTGTTCTTTTTTTTTATGTCAAATAATAATCCCTCCTGTTCTTTTTGATGAGCCATCTATCAGGTTGCTTGTGAATAATCTAAACACTATTTATTAACGAGAAGGAACAAAGTGCTATTTATAATGCTCATTCAAGCAATCCAACAAAACCTCAGAGTTTCTGCAGCTTGGGAGCATTACTCTTGATCTCACCCTCCCCTCTGTCAGGATAATTGCTGTGTGTTGGGCCACTCCATCTCCCCATAAGGTTTAATGTTCTGTTAAGAGAATGCATAATTCAAAAGGACCACTGTTGCTCTGGTAGATGCATAATAGTAAATCAAAGGTGTAATGTGCTGGATATTTATGTCTCAGGGTTAAGAACAAGTCTGATCAGATTAAAGAAATTTCAGTACTGGGCTTTTTGGGTGCTGTAAATTTCCTCAGGCCCTCCCATACCTGAACCTTTCCAGGCTGAAGAGCTGTGAGGCATCTTCATTGACATAAAATGCCTTCATGGAAGAGGAGCAGTGAGTTGAGACCTTAAGCTGTTTTTCCAGATTGCATTTTTGTAACAAATCTGTGGATCTGGTGATATGTTACCCAAAGGTGTCTTTTCCAAACAGTCAGTCATGCTTCTTCCTCCCTAATTGTAGAGGCATCTGATTCCAAATGTAACTAGTCCCTCCAGGTTGTGGGCTCAGGTAAAGGGGTGGGAGGCGTCAGCTGGAACTTATGCTCTTATCCCTCCTGCAAGATTTTTCCCTAATATTCATGATTCCCTGATATTCATGAAAATATTTAAGCCACTGACAAGTATTTGCCTTGACAAGCCTGTGGAGAACTTGATACACTCTTCTCTGTCTCAAGGTAAACTATTCCCTGAAACATGACATCAACAGAGGACAGGATCTTGTTTCACCTTGCTTTGATTTAAAAAAAAAATAGAAAGAAATACAATTGGTAAGCTGCTCAAAAATGCAAAATTTAATGCCTATGGGAATGAGTGATTTCTATAATGCTGGTTAAATCAGTCAGCACAGACAGGCAGTGCAATGACTCTGGGCCCTGTGAGTGCTGCTGTACCAAAGCCAGAACACACTGTACACCACACCTCACACTGTGTCTGCTGGTGGCATGGGGGTAGCACTATTTGCTTCGTTTGCTTTATGCCAATCTTCTTTTTATTTTCTATCCAACCCTGTACAAAATTTCGTGATGCACTTCAGCAGAGAATGCCTCAGTAGGTCATCTGTCAGAACTGGAGTATGACAAAGCAGGGATTTGAGGACACTGGAGTTTGCTGCCCCTCATGGCAGATTTGTGTCTGTTGTTTCAGCTCTGAGCCCTTTTTCTAGAACAGCTTCTCCAAATCTTTAAAACACAAAGTCTCTCATTTGTCTGACATGGTCTCAGAAATCCCTTTTTTTTGCTTTCCATTTTCAATTACGCTTCCAAAACTCCACCTTTACCTTGCAGCAGCTCTGGCTTCACTCAGGATTCTGTTTGGGAGTGTGAAAGTACCATATATCCCCTAGACACTTTGTACTGGAAACAAGGCAACAGCTCTGCTGGAGTCAATAAAGCTTGTTGATTTATCACTTGCTCAAGGTGTAGCCTCAGCTGTGTCTTCACTGAGCCACCTGCACCCTGCACTGGAGCTCTTAGGTCAATACCCCAATATCCCAAATCTCCTTGAGGACTCCTCAACTTATACAAGACAATATATCTTATGTAAGGCAGTGACAAGATTCCCAGCACAGCCCAGCAAAAGGGGGTTAGGGTGCCCAAGGTACAAAGGGAAATTCAGCACCAATGTCACTGCAAGTGGAGGAAATCATTGCACTACACAGAAATGAAAAAAAAAACCACCCAAACCTCTGAAGCATCTATGGTGGCTTTTGAGCCTTGTTTGGGAATTATAAAAAAACAAGTGCTTCCCACTAACTTCTGAAACAGTCTTATGTAGGCTCTTTGAAAGGTGCTCCTTTTAAAACGGAACATTTATTCTTACAAGTAGTTACACTGTTGAAACATGGAAGTGTGGGTATTGTCGGGGTTTTTGAGCCCCCGACACGAGAGGGAACCTACCCCTGGGCCCTTGGAGGAGGTTCTCTTGTGAGTTCTTTGGCAAGGGGTGAAAAACGGGCAAGACTCTGGATTTTCTTTGGTTTTGGTCTGTTGTTTATTCTTTTCTTATCTTGAAGTTGATATACTGTTTGCACACCAGACTTAGCATATGAGAAGCAAGGCACAAAATGGACCCCGGGTACCCAAAATCAAGGCCTTTTAAAGATATCTAATCCAATTTCTTTCTAACACGTACTTTATTTCTACTTTTCTACCAATAACTTTGATTAATCTATTCACGTAATACCTATGCTGCTACTATCCCTAGCCAATAACCTTGTGTCACTAACACTACAGAAAATGGAGTGGAAGAAGAACAAGAAGGAGATGAGACAACACCCAAAATCCTCCACCTTGTCCCCTATTCACTCTCATATTAAAATCCTAAAACCCTAAATTCTTCACCTAGTAATAAACTATTACTGCTGCTGCTATCTACTTCACACCTGTGTGCTCCAACTCATCCCAAAGCCTTGGCAATTTTTTCCAGGGACGAAGGTTAAAAGCAGCGTCCAGCTGGGGACCAGGGCTCCCCAATACAGTCAGGGAAACATTCCCTGTGCCCTGGATTGCAACAGGTATCCTTGCTCTACAGAAGCAATCAGCTGGGGTGCCATGAGTCATCTCACCTCATCTCAGCTAACTCAAAGTTCACAGCATCTCATCTCATCTCAGGTAGTTATATGTGCTCCAACTGTTAGAGAAATTTCTTCAGAACATAAATCATCCTATACACAAGGGACTGCATTAGGAGGATGAATCACTGAAGAAAGGAATTTTAGTGACTGACTTAAACTAAAAAATAATCTCTAGACAGATAAAATCAAGAGGAATAATAATTTTCCTAATCACAAAAAAAAAAAAAAAGGGAAAAAAAAAAAGCTTGCAGCAGAATAAAAGGCAAGACTTTTTCTCTTCAGTCTCACATTGATACCTGAACCATCACAACATTTATTCTTTGCTGTGCTGCCACCTTGCTTTGGCAGCTACTCAGCATTTATCACCAAGGGAATGATTCCAAGGACTCTGGGCAAAGTGATAAAATTGGCAATTTCAACTCAGATCTGGGTTCTGAGCCCTGATCATAATTCGTCACTCTTTTTTCAAACCAGTTTTTCCTCCAAAAGTGCCAAAAGACCTCGCTGCTTCCTTGGTACTTTACAGACCTCTGTTCCTGGGCCAGAAGCAGCTCATATTGCCACTAGCCACAGTTTATCAAACCACAGATTAAATATTTCCATCCTCAGACTCCATTTCCCTCACTTCGGCAGCTTTCCCAAGCACACAGCTAAGTTAAGTAATCACATAACTAAGGAACATAAAATGTATTTTGGGATAGACTGGGCACAAGCTCTGTGTACTTCAGTTTCCAGGACCTACAAACAGAAGCTTCATTATTTTGCTTTCACCACTACACCTCTGATGCTCAAGTAAGGAAATAAAAAAATCTGACTTTCTCTTCCCGGGTTAGCTGAGGTTAAACAGGTGTTTTTGGTAAGGATTGCAGTTACATTTTGATTACACCAGCCCACATTCTTACATCACATAATGCAATATGATATACCCAAATGGATGCTTCAGTGCCAAACTGGGGCCCCCAGCTTGATGTTGTTCTAATCATGTTTTTCATTAATCCCTGTGACCTCCACAAAGCATCACCAACCAAACACAGGCTCTCACAGCTGAGTGCTGGGTTTTCTTTTGAAGGTATTTTTTTTTCTATCTCCTTTTTTACTTCTCAGTGCTGCAAAGTAAAAGGGAAAAAAAAAAGGAATTTTTAAATTCAACTGCAATTATTAAGTCTGAGATTCGTCTGAACAAAAATACATCTAAGGAACAAGTTTATTGCAGTTGGATGGTATGTCTTGTCTGGTAAACTGATCTAGTCTCCAAAAGGAAATCTCTAAACATCTTTAGAGGGCTTTGGACCCAGCCTCTGCTACAGGAATGCAAGCGTGAGGCAATGCGTGCTGCTTTATAAAGAACTAATATTGAAGGGGAGGCTGGAGGGAGAGGCCAATTCTTGATCTCATCCTGGAGTCACTCCACAGACTTCAAATATGGCCAGATTCTGTCTCCAACCACACCCTGGCAACCTCATTTCCTTTATTAGGATTGCAATGGCTCTATCTGGGGGGAGAATTTGACCTAGGGGACCTCATTGTGTCCTGGCTGGAGGCCATCACCTCAGGAACTGGGGGTCTCCAGGGCTTTGGGCTCAAGAGAAGTCAGAGATTTCTATGAAATTACATTAGGGACACTGCTGGTCACTGGAGTCTCCTTAAGTTTTGTGCAGAGAAATAACATTATTTGACTAGAAAATAGAAGTCTGAAGTAGAGGGTGAACTGGAGAGATTTCAACTTGGAGAAGTTTCTCTGGCAATATGGGGAGCAGCACAGCTACTACGCTTGCCTGCTTTTTAGCTCTGTAGGTGGATTTTCACGCACTCTGGAAGGCATTTGACAGATGTTCATTATTATGCACAGCAATAACTGGTGTATATTAAAATGAGCTGCTCAAGAGGGGGGGAGAGAAACGATGCACCTGTTTATGCACCTTCCCATCCACTGCTGTTTCTTTGCTGAAAAATAACCATGAATTTACGCTCATCTGCATAAAAGAAAAAGACTTTGAAGAGGATTTTTTCTCTGGCAGCATGGGCAGCAGAAGTCCATTTCAGGCACTCAGCCTATCTTCCAGGTTCCCATTTTTAGATTCACCTCTGAATTACACTGTGACCACTTGGAGGTACCATGCCAAGGGCCAAGGTGCATCAAGATGCATTTTCTGCAGCCTGCCCACTCCTGTCCTATCACTCACTAAGTCCCAGCAGAACTCTTCTAGTATCTCTTCCAGAATGTCCTATTTTTCCCTGAAAAAGAGCTGTTACATACAGTGGCCTTTTCCTTCCTCAGCCTTTTTTAGTCAAAGATTCCCAGCTTTGACTGCTTCAGAGTCACCCTTTTCATCCCTCTTTCTCATTTCAGCATGCAAGCAAAGCCCAAGGCACTGAGGAAACCAGCAGAAATTTACCATTAACTTCCATGCACTCGATATTTCTCCTTTGCCATCTGTATTTTTGAGGAGGTAGCAAGAGGAAGGAGTTCTGTCCCACCTCAGACATCAATGATAGAAGATAATGAGTTATCCCTGGGAACTCCAGGCTTCTGGGCAGGCCTGCAGTGCACACAGATCCCTTTGGAATGACCAGGGAAGGAGGAGTGGCTGCATTGCTGTCTCTTGAACCCTGGGAGCTGCCCTAATCCAAAGCCATGGCAGAAAACCATGCTGCTGCTGGATGATGGTTTGCAACTTCCCTGCCTTCCAGCCTTTGCCAGAAGATTCCCTGGGGCTCAGAAAGCTGCTTAGACCCATGGAAAAAATGATCAACAGGTAAAACCAGGTGAAAAAGGATGGAAAACCAGTCAGCAGCCTCAGACTAGCTAACAATTTTAGGACTATTTAAGAGCTAAGGGCAGCTTCAGCAGAGAGATTTGCTGTGGTAAAGGCAAAGCAAAAACAGGCTGCCCTTCCTAACTCTAGAGCAACAAGAGACTGGATCCTTCAGCTGTCCTGTGCCTGCTGTCCTCTGTCCCTCTGTCCTCCAGACTGGCACAGAGGCTGGCAGAATTTAAAACCTGGCCCATCAGTAAGCTACACAACCCAGAAACACAGTGGGAAAATTGTTTGTATGTAGGCTTTTTTGCATTTCCTTAATTTTCTTTTTCCTCTGCCACGCAAACCAGAGATGGGCAAGGAAGGAA
Organism: Leptocoma aspasia; assembly: GCA_013399835.1. Lineage (NCBI taxonomy): Eukaryota > Metazoa > Chordata > Aves > Passeriformes > Nectariniidae > Leptocoma > Leptocoma aspasia. The sequence goes on along the minus strand of VXAX01007443.1, from coordinate 358,473 downwards.
ATTCCACATCAGAGCTTGAACACAAGCCTCTGATATCAGTAAGACTATTTAAGGTGTAAGGCTCAGGAAGGATATCAGAATAAGACTCCATCTGGATTTATTACTTCATACTGTTTCCAGATACTTTTCTATTTCATCCACAACAGATTATTCCTGACACTTTTAGAGGGCCCCTGGCCCATTTGCTTATTGATCTGATCTTTACTAGCAATGAAACTAGAATTCTTTACTCACTCAACTTCTGGAGAGTTAAGAGGATACCCTTTTATAATATTCACTGAAATTGCTTCTTGGCTAAAATATTCTCTCATCAGTGTTTCTCCTGTGCTCAGCAACATCTGCAGGATGTGGAAAGAACAGAAACAAACCAGATGTTGCAAAAGGTAGTGACACTGAGAAACATAATTATTACAATATCTTGTTCAATTTTTTTGGTCCATCTTATGCCTTCATACATCAATAACTTATACTGCTGAAACAGAGACTGACTGATCTAAGTTCTCTCTAAACAGATTTACAATCATTTGTAAAAATTGACATATACCTCCCATTAAAGCCAAATTTCCTTTAGCAATTTCAGAGGAAAATAGATTAAGGGAATGTGGATATTTATCTCAGCCATCAACATTTATTCATTTAGGTAATTATCACTTCATTATGCTCTCAAGGAGAACATGCAGGGAAATTCACCACTGATGAACCAACCACCACGGAAGTCCTCCACCTCTCATATGAGTTTGGGGTGCCAGCTCATGCCCCCACCAAGCATTTGTCACAGTGATGTGACAAGGGCCAGGAGTCCAAAAAGAGTGCAAAGGGAATCTCCTGTGCTGTGCAAATGAAAAAGTGCAGCCTGATCCAACAGCGCCCCCAAAAGCAAACCCAGAGATCCGGACACACCAACACCCCCCCAGCCCGCATCTGCTCCACAAACTTGCTATTTCACTTTGAAAGCTCTTTGTTCAGTTAGAAGAAGGGAAAAAATAAAACAAAAAAATTTTTTAAAAATTTTTTTTAAAAAAATAATTTCGGTCTCACTGCCTGCTACAGTTCAAAAAATCAGGAGGGTCTGTTAGATTGGGAAAATTTTCCAGTTATTTTAACTCAGGCTTGAGGAATTTCGTAGGGGGATCAGAAGACCTGCAAGCCCTGCCAGATTCTGAGGGAACAAAGTATAACTAGATTAATATATAAATCTTATTAACTAAAATGTAGCTGAATACAGTCATTTGTTATCAAAGTCTTTGGATTGTTTAACAAATTGCAACATTTTGGTCTCACGGGCTCCCTGCCAAGTTGAGGCCTAATTAAGGTGGTTGGAAATGAATAGTGTTCTAATTAGTTTAATTACAATATGATGAATTATCAAACTAATTTTTAAAAACAATGTGCAATTAGCCTTTTAGCATTCAACCCACATTTTCCAAAACAGGAAATGAAGCGGAACATGCTTGTTTTTGTCAGGAGACTGGAGGCTGAACCACCCCGACATGGGAGATGCCAAGGATGCAGTCAGACATGCTGCTCCCTCCTCCTTTCACCCCACTTCAGGCTTTGGGCATTGATTCTAACACCTCTGGCCACATCTGTGGGAAAGCAGGTTGCTCAGTCCAAGGATGGACCAATTCTACTTTTCAGGTTCTCGACCCAAATTTTTCCCCGTTCCTCCCCTTAATCCTTTACTTCCTTGGAGTTGCATAGAAAATTCTAAGTTATTACATGCATGGCCATACTGACTTGCTAAGGTTTTTTTGATTCTCACAGTCAAACCCCTTTGCCCACAAACAATAAATTTGTACAAGCTCCTACCTGCAGCACAGAGGAGCTTTATGGCTGTAACCATTTCGTCTGTGCTGCATAATACCAGCTGCACAAAAATCATTTTCCATTTTCTGAGCATGTTCCTTTTATATTTATCCTCCTAAGGCCATTTTCTCCCTCTGGCTACCAATCCCACTGCGATTCCCCCATGCAGGAAACCTTTCCAGAAATACACTTGCACCTGGATAACCTCAGTAATGTTGCACCCTTGGAAGTGAAAGCACCATCTGGTCCTACTGTAAGAGGTTCATTACTGAAGGACTGGCCAAAGGTCATCACCTTTCATTAACACTGCCAGGTATATAAGCAGAGTTTGGCTCAATTACAGCATACCTACTGCTAAGTAGTAGAAGAGGAGGTATTAAAAAACATAGGCACCATTGAGTGGAAGGAAGGAGCAAAGAAGTTCTTTTTAATGACATGAATACTTTAACAAATAATCAGGTTAAAAATGATCCACTTGGTATTTTGATGAAAATGGATTTTCTCATCCTGTGAACCAGAAAGAAAATGTGGCAGTAAAACAGCTTTTGGCATGAGTTAATTATCCCCAGAAAGACTCAGGAGCCTGCTCCAGTACAGCACTTAAATGCATGCCAAACTTTAAGCACATGGGCATTCCCAAGGGACCATTCATATATCTAGAGATAAGCATGTGCTTAAGAGCTTTGGCACGACACAGATCAAATTGAAGTCTCTCTTTAGGGCCTGGAGTCACAGCTAACACATCTGGCAAGTGTGACAAGCACTCGAGATGTCCTGTCCACCTGGGTGCTTATAAAGTCCCCATTGTCCAGGCTATCTAAATGTTTCCCAATAAATAAAAATAATCAATCACTCTTCCCTTGCTTCCTGACTGGCATGTAGGGAGAGAATTTAAATAGGTACGTGTATCTGTAGATGAAATCAGTTTACCAGAGGGAACCAAAACAAGGAGATGAAGTTGCCATATGTTTCTGCTTGTGCTGAAGCTAGTGGTCATGCTTGTTTCTCCTGGAAATTTGTTCCACAAGCTTAGTCTGGGTATTGCCAGAGCCTTCCTTTATTTGTCAGCAGTGGCAAGGATCCAATAGATGAGGCTCTTGCAAGAAGAAAGGGCTGCAGGGAGCACTGGCCTCTCAAGTGACTGTGTTCAAACACACCAAAGGGTTGAACTCTCAGAGAAAGCAGCCCTCCAAAAGCCACACAACACTGAGGAGCCACTCCAGGCTGTGCATATTCCCTTAAGGACTTGATGATGTTTTTTGGAAGAACACATGGTCCTGGACCAAACTGCTGTCCCCTCTCAGTCAGTCACAGCCACAGGCATCCAGGAGGATGCCCAGGTTAGAGATTGCTGCTCACCCAAGGGCCAGTGCCTTCAATACAGAAGTAAACAGAATAAGCACTTTTCTGAAGAATTCCTCTCACCTTTTATCTAATTCTTAAGAGAAATACACAGCTGGCTGTGTACCTTCCTACCAGCTTCCCCAGGTAATTTTTGCAAGACTGCAGCTGCAGGGAGAACTGCTGCCCTAAAAGCAGCCTTCTGGCTTGAGGAGGATGTGGAGGCTGCAGCCAGGCTGGGTCTGTCTGTTCAGTATCAGAGGTGAGTGCTTAGAACAGGTGCATTGCCAGCCATGCAAGCTTAAAAAACAAAAAAACAAAAACAAAAGCACAAAAAAAACCACACACACAAAAAAAAACCCAGTCAAACAAAAAAACCCCACACAAAAACCAACAAAAAATAAAATAAAACCAGTAAAATAAAATAAAACAAAAAAATATCACTTCTGGCAAGAAAAAGGTTAATAGAAACAGTAGGTATAAAGATAACTTGAACCCATCATTAAAGAAATTCAGTTATTTAGTCAATTTTACTTATTTACAGGCTAGAAGATTAATGAGCTCAAATACAAACTGAGACAGTAATTAGGTTTCAAAAACATACTATAACACAATCAATCATTGCTTGGGAGTATAATGACATTAGGGTAGAGCCCTCTTTCAGCTGAAGTTATTAGCATGTGATTGGTGAAGACTGGACTTGAAGAGAGAGTCTACCCCAGGGTCCTGTAATAAAATGAAAGAGGAATCTTAAATAAGGAGAAACTATGTCTTTGACCCTTTGTCCTTTGCCTGTAGATGTAGAGATACTGTATTTGAGATTTAGGGCTCTGTAACAGGACTTTAGGGAATGATGGCATTTCAAAAGACAGTTGGTATTTTACTTTAAACAAGACTTTACTTGAGACCTAATACGACACAGACAGTATGTGTATGTCCTCTAATCCAGTCTTTGAGGCTATTAGCATCTCCTTCTGAGGCATTTCACATCTCTTCTCAAAGTCTTGGCAAACACACCGACTCAGAGAAGGAATTCCAAATGTCACAGGATACAAAGTGGGAGAAAAGGTGAAAAACAATACAAGGAAAGGAAAGCAGAAACTCTACAAAAGCAATTTCTCAATTATTGTTGCTAAAGTGTTTTCTTTTTTGCTGAGGAACCATATAAATGGCTTTTTTATATCCTCTTTGTGAGGAATCTGGGTAAATGTGCCTGAAATCTAGCATCAGCTGTGTTCACAAAGAAAGAGGCATTGTGACTTTTAAGATTTAAGTCCAATTTCAAAGTTAGTTTTTATGCATTTGTCAGCTGAATCCAGCTCCCACATAAATCAGTGGTAATTCTCCCACTAACCTGAATAAGAGAAAAGTTACAATAGCATGTATAATTTTTCCAATTCCACCTAAGTAGCTAAAAAGCAGACACTTCAAACAAAGGTTTTTAAAAGAGGCCATGAAATTTACTTACATTCTCTAAAATGTCTTTGAAAATCACTTTGCAAAACAATGTTTGAGCAGCTAAATAGAAGTAGCCTAATTTTCAGAGATAGCAAGTAGTGCCAGGTTTCAATAATTTCAGTATTCATCAGGTGTTAAAATCATACTCCATCCTTTCACATACCTGTATAGAGGGCAAAGTACCTAAGTGTCAAAGTCTGAAAAATATCAGCCTCTACCCTCACGTGCACTTCTCATGGTATCCAAGTAAACACACACTTCCACAAATAACTTATGCATCACCACCACATCTAAAATGAAATCTTCATAATTTCCTCACCTCAAGGGCTCAGTGGCACATCCCCTGCACTTTGCCAGCAGCATCATTCTCTACAGACATCCAGTTGCTATTATTTATTCACCGTGGTATTCTCAGCTACCCCAATTCCCTAATGAGCAATTGAAATGGATTGCAATAAGGACGTGACACACAGGAATAAGAAGCTGAAATGTATTTCCCAGCTTCAACCTTGTGACCTGAGGGAAGGTTATGATAGTTGACATGACTGGGGTCAACAGCAATCGCTTCTAGTGGTTGCTGTCACGTACTCAGAGTACTTTTGACAGCATTTCAGAGCAATCCCAGTGGTTGATAAATCAAATGCAGAAGAACCTTAGCTCAAGATGTGCTGTAAATAATCTCAAAATGCAGGGTGGGGGGGGGAAATACAAAAGCAAAGCTGTATTTTAAATCAAGAGTGTGAAAACATAACAACATGTAACTCAAGTCAATACAATCAATCCTGGTAACAAGAGCAGTCAATGCAATTACATTTTATAAAATCAAGTATCCTTCTACTATGAAAACCAAGTAAGGAAGGAAATGAATGAACATCCCCCTCTCTAGCAGCATATGACAATTACAGTTTCACCAAACACGGCCAAACGAGGAGCAGAACAATTGTAAGATCTGGAAACCCTGGCAAAGGAGACAGTAACAAGTAAAAAATCTTTGGTCTGATGGACAAGATTTTACCTGGCTGTGCCTCTGACCCTGTACCAATAAGCTAATTTTCACCTACAGACAGAAAAATGTAATCTTTCCAGTAACATTTTTTAAATTTAAGCTGCTCTGCCTTCTTTTTTTCTTCCTCCCACAATAGAGATACCAACGTGATGTATGACATTAAATCAAACCATATGATTATAGCTGCCCTGGTAAGAGAACTTGTGAGCTATATTTTACCTTTCCATCTGAATTTAGGGCACAAAAAAGCCTGGATGAAAAAAACTGACTGTGTTATCTACCCGTCCAAAAATTCTTTCCTGTTGACCAAAAGTTTCAGGCACTTTCAAAAACCAAATAATGCTTCCAGTTATTTGGTATAAGAATTGATAACATGTTCATCCTCCCATCTTTTCCCCTTCCCTCCCCACACAAGTCAGCACATGCCCTGCCCATGGAAAGCCTGAAGCACAAGGATCTCAATACACTGAGTTTCCAGGTGGGAATTTTAGATTTCCCATTAATCAGGCTCCATGCCCAGAATGAAATGATGCCTTTCTTATAAAAACATTGCTGCTGACCTGAGCCCTGTGAAAGAGACTGAATGGAGAGAAACAAGATGAGAGCAGGCAAAAGGAGTCTTTCTGATGACCCTCCTCAATTAAGATGATAGTTTTAGGATGGAGAATATTTAATGATCTTGTGATAGATGTTTGAAGGTGGCCTAACAAGAGGAAGGTTAGAGATCTGCACCACCTAACTGTGGGTATCCAAGTGTGGCTGTTGAGCCCTTTACCTATCTCCAGGGAAGCTGTTTCTGTCCAGAGGGAATACAGGAACTTTGTCTGCCAAACAGGCTACCTGAGGAAGGTGCACACCAGCAGCACACCCAGCTCCCCCTGCCTCATTGAAGGAGAAAATGTGTTTTTAGCAGGTCATGGGTAGCGTTTCCTGCCATCAGGCTTTGCACACACTTATCCCCATCACCTTCTCCCCAGCATCTGTTTGGACATCTGTCCAGAATGGAAATGTCATTAATTTCATTCAGGGTTGCAAATTGGTTTTAGCCATAGCATCCCTATGCAAGAGGTGTTTGATCATCATTGCCTGTAAATGATGAAAGAGAATGACAGTCCTCCAAAATTTAACCATGAATGACTGCTTTGGTTTGTAGTGTCCTAATCAAAAATACTGCAAACCTGCTTCCAGCAAATCATCTATTTCCCATTTAGCTAGTACAAAAGAGCTGCAGATACAAACAATTATTGATATTACATTATGCACTTGCATATGGTAGAGAGAAAATACAGTTTAGCTGCGTTTTTCTTTTTCCTCTTATGGAAACCATTCAGTCCTAACATCCCTTCCTCCTGGCAGAGCAAACTGAACTTAGTATTTCCTGATATTTCCAGCTTAGTGGCTACTCATCTGTCATTTTTTCATCACCAGTGTTTTACACATGTATGTCCAGCCTCAAGCAGTCTCACGATGACAAAAGTTTCTGTGGATCCCTGATTTGTTACCTGCATACTTTCCTTGTAGTATTTCCTCACCAGTTTTAAAAGTGTCTCAGGAAATGTCTATGGGATTCCATGGATCAGATAACATGAAAGGGTCTGTAAACCTGACACGTGTTGAATCGTGGACTACTATGACTAAAACAGTGATCCCCAGGCATCCTCTGGATCATTCATAAAGCTGCATATTCAGTCTTGAAGACAGTTATGGCATGATCAAACTGAAATGATTGAGAAAGAAATTAAAGAAAGCAATTCTAAAGGTGAGAGACAGAGACACAGAGCATGCCTTTCCATTGCCATGGTCCGTTCATTAACAGAGGACTCTTGACAATAATTTCAGAAGGCTAAATATGATTTATTAAAATGACTCCATAGTCAGAGGATTTTGGGCTATAATGTGCTCAGGTACAGAGCTCAGATCTTTTGTCTTCAATGCTCTATACAAGAATGCTAGAATGTTTACAATATCAGAGATAACAGTTTTTCACTTTTTTCTCCTACTACAAGGAGACAGGCAGAGGAATCTAAAAACGTCCTTGAAGAGCAACACAGAGATTTTGTTTACAGAAAACTCGTACAAAGTAAAAGACAGCACAAAGATGCTTTCTCATGAGAAGATTTTTTCTGCAAGCCTGCATGCAGAGAAACTTATAATATGTTCTAGCAACACCTTGCCATCCCATTATTTTTAATATTTTTCAAGACGATAATGAGGATTTAACAAAGCAAGTAGTTCTTAGTATCTTCAATTTCAACATAGCTTAAAGGCTTTCAAAATTAAGAATACTTAATTTTATGCTCATAAATACTGCTCAGCAATTAGAAACAAAAGAGAGTCACTAAGTAAGAAATTGTAAGTTCTTCAGCTTGGCAAGTGATGCTCAGGTAGGCTTCCAGGAAAGCTGATGAGGAAGCCAAGCAGCACTGCATGATGCATGTATCACATGATGGGAACAGCTCCAGCACAGCACCACTGCTGCTGTGGGGTGATGCTGTGAATCCCTCTCACTGCTGCACAGGACTCTGACCCTGAAGAGAGCTGGAACAAATGTGGATTTTCCCATCTTAACTCAGAGATCCTGGAAAAGCACTCATATATGAAGTCAACTAGAAAGAGAATTCCTCTTGCTCATCACTGATGTCTATTTCGGGTTAAATGAACTATTTCTTACTACACACCCAGCTGACTAGACCACAAATTAATCCAGCTACACCAAAAGAGCTGAAGGTACTCATCTTCAAGCAGGGAAAAGTCACACTGATGGAAGGTCTGGGCCAAGTCATTGCCAGCTTCCCTGGCTTTACAAAAACTGCTCCTAAACTGAACAGTCACAGGGACACAAGTGACAGCCAGGTCGTACCAGACCAGCTTGTGTGAGGGGATGTTCCAGCAACTTTTGGCAATTCAAACCTCTTGTGGTTGCCACAGCTGGGTTCAGCTTCATGGTCTCAGCAAGACCTTCAAAATTGATGAGGGTTTGAGACAGAGCCAAGCTTCCTGTCAGCACTTCATACTTCAAGGCGTTTGTATTTATAATTCCTGCTACTTAACACAAGGGGTTCCAGCATGACAACTCCTAGAAAACTTCTGCTGGGGTCTTCATTTCCAGGATTTGCACCAGAGCTTAACTAAATTTGAAAGCATTTGTATGGCATCTCTGTTTAAACTGCTGGTTGATGTTTTATGTTTTGATGTTTTAAGTAAAGTTTATTATGGCAAGTCGGTGAAAGTGCTTTTAGTAGGTCAATAAATCAGGGACCTATCATATCACTGGGTGACAGCTATGCAAAGCATAGAAGGGAATTTGATATTATTCCAACAAAACAGCAACTACAGCTACTTCCAGCTTAGCTGCATAGTCACACCAGCCAGCTGATTGCAAATTGAAGAGGTAAATAATTTTATTTTGTGGAAGGAAAACGAGCTCCTTGTAGATTTGTATTTGTCTAATATTTTTTTTTTAATTCTCTTGGGTGTGGGAATTATTATATATGTAATGTAAAATGGTCCTCAGGATGCCCACCATGAAGTTTGTTCTATAATCACCTAGTGCCTGACGTGGAGGAGGGGGAAATGGGCTGGGGAAAAATACAAAGCAGCTGGAAAAAAAAAAGAAGATAAAAAAGATTTCTGAGAGATTGAATCAGTTTTGGCATCTCTTCAACCATATGGAAATTGAAGGGATGTTAAAAAAGTTGTAGGGCAGGATGCACAGGACAAGGGTGGGAAGTTTTCCTTATTACTGTCAGGACACTAAAAGAAAAAAAAAAAAACCAAACAAACAAAAAAACAAACAAAAAAAAAACCAAAAAAAAAACCAAAAAAACAAAACCAAAACCCCCAGACAACCAACTTTTTATACACAAGACAGGAGCACTCCTGTCAGATCAGGGCGGGTGCCTAAACTTCAGCAGCAATGACCCAAGTGAATTCTGAAATTGTTTACACCTGATCAGACACACATGAGAAGTCTCCTTCAGACAACGAGGCAGAGATTGAAGAAAAATTCTCAGGGATAAACTATTATTGACCTCTTCTGCTTTGAGAGGCCTGGAACAGCTTTGGAGAATAGCAGCTGCTTGTTGCCTGGTGTAGCATCACTCCATGTCCAAGCCTTGGGTCTGGACATAAGAAATGTCACATCACAGAGGGACCAATGGCTGGGAGACACCAGGGAAGAGCCAGGCTGAAACCAAGTCTAGCTAAAACCCAGCCTAGCTGCAACCCAGCCTAGTTAAAATTACACTGGAGAATCCACTGTCCTGTTTTCTTCAAATGTAAATGGCAAAACCATCTGTGTTTCTTCTGGATGCCATTTCTTTTTTTACTGCAAATTAAGGGATTGAACATATATAAATCTTTCTGTGGGAGGACTGCTACACTTCAAACCTGACAAAATGCCTGTGGATGCCACTGCCATCAGAGCTAACCAGTGAATCTGTTACACAGCACAGTGGTATTCCACAAGCAATTTGGAAAATTTGAGAGAGCTTGGGAAAAGCATTTTAACCTGCTTTTTCCTTAATTCAGGGTCTAAGCCTCTCAATCATTTGCACCTCCTATAAGGTGAGAAATAGGCTGCAGCTTTAAAAGTGAACCAGAGTAGAAGGTAGGATGAGTCTGTGAAGTAAGGCAAAAGATAACTACATTTATCTGGTCTTGTCTTTAAAGAAAATCTATTTGAGGTCGAAGGTAATGTGTGAATATGTTTGCCTGCTGCAGCAGGACTTTCTGGGGAAACACAAAATCCAAATGATATCTGTAAAAGTGTGTCAGCAGGATCTCACATGGAATAACTTTGCTCTTAAAGGCAGATGACATTGGCTTTGGGGAACATTACAGGGTCATGTGCAAACCCAAATTATAGATACACTTGGGAAACACAGACAGAGGTGCTTGCTGAGCATGCAGGGAGAAGTGGCAAGCTTAACTGAGGAGAGAATTGGAAAACTGGCTGCAGAAACTTCTCCTTTACTGCCCCAGCTGAAAGGCTGGGTCACTGCACTGGCACTCCACAGACTGACATCATGGTGCCAGATCTCAGCAGCCTTGGACAGATCACTTTTTTCCTGTCCCTCTCTGCTCCCTTGGATAACCCTTTGAAAGTATAAGTCCACCAGGGTCGATTATCATAAACATTTATAGTTTTAAAGTCTATTTTTAATATAATAATAATAGCAATAATAATCTATTATTTAATATAATAATAGTCTATTTATAG
>VXAX01007443.1:315212-347397 GCA_013399835.1 Leptocoma aspasia | reverse complement strand
TAATAATAGTCTATTTATAGTTTTTAAATCATAGTTTTAAATCTATTGACTGTCTTATGTGGAGAATAAGGCAGTATCCCTGACTAGTCTTTTCCCTCCAGTTGCATCTTCAGTCTTTCCTGTGGGGTCAGAGTCTTACTCTTCCTCCGTACACACACAAAAAAAAAGGAAATTTTTAATCTTAAAAAGACTTTCTCAATATCTGAGGCACAGAAGAAAATAATATGTTATCACATGCCATCCTTTACACATTAAAGCACCATTCAAAGGACTGGCAGATGGAGGTCTGAATGGAAAAACCACTAAATAACAGTAATGCAGTGAGGTTTACAGTTAATGACTGAACAGAAAAATTAACCCTAAAGAATTATAAAAAATAATAGATGGATGATCTTAATTTTTTTACCAAGTATGAAAAAAGAGAGGCAGAATGGCAAATAGGAAAACACAAACATACACTGCTAATCTCAAGTAATAGGGGTAGTACTAAAAAAGGTGCTTACAGTGAATCCATGATTCAGTGGGATTAATTATAATTAAGAAAAAACTTCTGTAAAAAATTTCTCTATAAAATATGGGGGTCCAGCAGTGCAGTGTAAAGATCAGAGGGCACAGTTGGCTTAAAAAATGTTAAGAAAGGCAAAGATGGAGAATTGAACAGAGAAAGATCACGGCAGGGGTTAAGATAAATAAGACATTTTTAAAGTACATACAGAAGGAGAGGGCAGTGAAGGAGGCAGAAGGGCCTCTTAAAAATGGCAAGAGTAATTTATTGACACAAGTAGTAAGGGCATTGTTTAAGGGGAAAAAATGAAATGAATTCTTCGCCTGAGTGTGCAGAGAGGAGAGGGGACAGATGCCAGCAAGAGACATAAATTTCCCAGAGGAGAAAGAGAAGTGCTTAAGGAAATCAAGATCATACTAGTGCTGGTGATCAAGAAAGTGGAATGTTGGAGGAAAAAAGAAAAATTTCAAGAACAAATATGTTGTATCCCAAAATCCAAGGCAGAGAGGAAGAAATACCGTAGATGCTTAGAACCTGGAAAGCACTTGGTGGGAAACTGTATGTGCTGGGAAAACCTGACACTGTGCTGCCATATGGTTAAAGCTAAAATCAGGTTGTGGATGCCACCCAGCAAGCTGGTATTTTTTGCTTCAAAGACCTTTTGGCAGTAAAGGAAATTTTACTAGCAATAAAAAAGGCCAGTCTTCTTTGCTTCCTTCTTACATGCCTGGTTTCCTTTCCACCACCTGCTTTTTGCCAAGTCAGCCTGTGACAGAAAGGGTGTCTGTGAAGGAATGTTCCTGAGGAACACTTCTGAGGAGTGTGGCCACCACATTTCCCCCACAGGGGATCTCAAATCCCCTGCTGCAGCTGCAGCACTTGGTACTGCTCCCAGTGTGTGTTTCTACCTTTGAAATACCTTTTCAGCAGACCTAGAAAACAGAAGCCTTACCAAAGGCTTAGAGAATCCATACTGAATTGAAAGATCAGTGACCTTGTATTGCCGTGGTCCGTTCATTAACAAAGGACTCTTGATAATAATTTCAGAAGGCTAAATGTGATTTATTAAAATGACTCCACCCCCCTAGGATTTCCGCTATAATGTGCCCAGGTACAGAGCTCAGATGCTTCTTCGTCTCTGCCCTGTACCAGAATGCTAGAATGCTTAAAATATCAGAGATAACAGTCCTTCACCTCCTTCTCCCACTCTCAGGAGATAGGCAGAGAAATCTAAAATGTCCTTGAATCACACACCAAAGATTTTGTTTACAGAAAACTTATACAGAATAAAAAAACAATAAAATATACTCTCCCATAAGAAAAATTTCCTGCAGACTTGCACACAAAGAAGCTTACAATATGTTCTTGCAACAACCTTGGTCCATAAAAGTGACAGATCCTGAAGGACTTGGTCCCACACACACCAGCTCAGCTTCATCCATGCCACTGGAGCTGCTCACCAACATCCACCTGGGTATAGGTGTTTCTGCTCCAGTGAAGAAATTAAGCTGGGCCTTAATGACTGGGCTCCAGTCATTAAGCTGGGCCTACAACATGTGTATCACACAAATGGAAATAGCAAGCAGCAGCAGAGGGGCTCATGTTGGAGGAGATGGTGTCAGTGACCCCATTCAAGCTAAGAAGTCAGGCCCTGAAAGAATTTGTGGGGAATTTGGCCACACTAAGAATAGACAGTGCTTGGAGAAGCAATGGGGCAGCTGCTATTCGTAGAAGTTTAGAATGGTTATTCTAAACTTAGTCTGCAAGTACTCAAAAGGGGTCAGTACTGAAGGATATGCACAGATGCTCCCAGGAAAAAAAAAAATTGCTGATTGATGAGCATGATCAGGCAAGGTGCTGAGTGCCAGTTCCTCAAAGGAGCTCCACTGATCTTTACCAGTTGAAATCCAGCCTCTACATGCTTCCTTCTACACCATGATTTCAGAGCTCTGAATCATGCAGAAACGTTTTTTCACTGTGCAAGATTATGCCCCCAGGGCCTGATCCCACTGACATCAAGGGCAGACCTTTGAGCTCCAAGGGTTGGAATGGACTTCCAGTGAACATATCCAGTCTCATCATCCACAGCACTTCCCAAATTACCCTTGAGTAACTTGCCCAGGGATGGCTTTGATAATACTCCCAACCAGAGCATAAACTAAAGTGAAAGTAAAATGAAAGTAAAAGGGCAATTGCACACATCAGATATGCAGGGTGCAGGTGTGGGGAGTACACCAGTGAGGATCAGCAAAACAACACGACCAGTGGCCAGGGGCTGTGCTCTTTGGGTGAAACTCTGCCCAGCTATCACTTGGCAACCTTTGCAGACAATAATAACACGCCAAAAATAAACAGACGTGCAACTGAGAAATTTAGGACAAGGCAGAAATAAGAGCAGAAGCTGTAACTCTTTGGAAGATTTATAATTTATGACCATTTCATGGCATGAGTTCAACTGTGACCTCTCAGCTGGCAGCTGTCTTTATGCTGCTTTCTCCTTCCACCTGCCTAGTGAGAAAACAGCCACCATCTCTGCGAGCATGGATAAATCTGTCACACTGACTTACACAATGAACTCTCTGGAGGGAGACTGAAGTAGTCCAGAGAATAAATCTAGCCCTCAGAAATAGCAGCGAGGTTGTCCAGGTTTACAGCATCTCCTTTTAACCCCTTTGGTGTGGACCTTAGTGACTATAATTATAACTGGCACTATTTGACACGCTGAAGCTGGGAATCCTCTGCAACGTGATGGGTGCCTTGCCCAGGACAAGTCAAGAGTGAGACACAAAGGACATCCAGGACAGGCCAAGGGTGCAATCTTCAGCTCTCATCTGGCATGGCAGCCCTAGGCCTTAGAGCCTTACACAAGGACACCCAGGTGGGAAAAAAAACCCAACAATTTTACAAGAGAAAGATGTCTTTGCAGAAGTGTTCAGGTCACAAGGACAAAGCACTGAATTGGATTATTAGATTTTAAGGCCAAAAAAGTATTACTGGTTTAGATGGATTAGTGGGCTCCTTCCACTCCTCCTACCCTTCTGATGGGAAAATGGCAGATAATTAATTGATACTGAATATAACCCATGCCAGAAAGACATCTTCTAATAAAATCCCTCTAAGGCAAAGCATCTTCATATGCTCCAGCAAAGTACTTTAATCAAAGCAAATGGCTGGCTGTGAGTGGGGCTTACAGTTAGTAAAGAAGCTAATATTATTTTCAAATTAATGGTTTAAGAAACAAGTATCAGATAGTATGTTCTGCTCATGGTTAATATTAAGAATTTATACCTAAATAATTTATAATGGCTTTGGAGTGTGATTCACCCATGTAGTAATAGGTGGTAAGTTCTAATAATTCTGACAGGTAGTCAAAGAATTGCCCATCAATGTAGCTTACTTTGGACACCACCTACAGATGTGTTTGGACACGTTTCAAAGAGATTTACATCTTTTGAGGCACACAGAAATAGGACCTTAGCGCAAAGGCAAGGAAACTACAGTATGATACAACATTATGGCCAGGACCAATGCCAAAGCCACAAAGTCCCCTTCAGGCAAGCCCATTATTTTCACCAGACATTAGATTCATTCATGCAATTTCTTTCTCCTGTTCCTCTAGTTAGTGTCTGATCTTGATATTGTCTCATGAACAAGGAAAGTCAGCCTAAGACATCTGCAAAGTCACATCCAACTTCACCATAGCATGGTTTAGCTCTGGAGAAACCAGCAAATGGTAGAACAAAAGGATGAAGAAAGGCTCCTGCATCCACCTTTTCTACTGGAAAGGCTGCTGTGTAGCAAAGATTATTTTTAGTTTTCCTTCCAGGCCCTGAAGGGTGCACTGCAACTGTTCTATATTATTCTCACCCCTCTATAATTTTCTTCTTCGTCCCTACTTTGTGTGAGATTTAGTCAAGATTTACACTCTACAATTTTATCTTGAGTGTTCCTCCAACATTATCACCCACACCAAACACAGCTTTCTCCTTTTGTGCTTAAATTGTTTCCATCCTTTTTCCTCCAGAGGTCCACAACATTTGCCATACCTTAACAGAGAACACTACTATGCAAAAAGAATACTGTTTGTCTGAAACTCATTAAATTACAAGTGTTTCTATTCTCTTATGGCAATAACACTCAAATCTTCTGCTCTCTACTTGTCTGTAATAAGTAATACCAAGGCTTTTCCCTCAGTCTTTATCCATATTCTGCTTTGTACTTATAACCTTCAAAGAACAAGGAGGCCTCTGATGGGATGAAAAAGAGCACTGACCAAAAGAGAGCTCAGTTTCTGCACGGGTTTTATTATAAAAATGAGTGCCAAACCAAATAATCAGAGGCACTTGGTAGGATTCACCTTCCTACTACTTGTGAGATGGGAAGATTTTTTTTTTTGCCATTGAGGCAGCCTGCAAGCAAGAATTAGACTGCAAACCTTCAATGGGCTTTCCTAAAGCGGGAAAAAAAACCCAGCTTGTCAAGAACTTCTGTACAAGTGTCCCTGTCCAAGTACCACAATAACATTATGAACAACTGTGTGAAGAAGTCATGCAATGTGCTACCCAGGCTGCTAAAGCCAGATGTTCAGAGGTGCTGAGTACCCTCAACTTCCCATGACCTGAAGGGAGCAGGGGGTACTTTGACACATTTATTACCTTGCAGAACTGGGAACTGAGAAAACAACCTTGCATGTGCTTTTCCCTTTAAACATGCATTTCTCTATTGCTTAATTACCTGATTCTGAAACCATTTGATCAGAAGCTGTGTGAGGCACATTCCAGAAACAGACATGGGCTGCAGTTTCCAAGATTTAGTTCATTAGAGCACTGTGGTAATCATAATATCCCACACACTGTTGACAGTGCAGTAATGCAATGTAGCACAACTCTGCTGGCTGAGGCAATGATCAGGTGGCATGGGAAAGAGGGAGAAAAGGAGAGGGAGAGAAGGAGAACAAGCTACTGGCCCACAGGGGCAAATTGCTGTACCTTGTAGCTCCCAGACCTTTCAATTCTACATTTCAGGCCTCATTCTTCTCTTTTCTTACCTTTCCCCCCCCCCCCCATAATATGGCTTGTATGGTCACAGAGGCACAGAGTTCAGTCAAGACATGATACCCCTGTATATAGATATATATACATATACCCCTGTGACATTAGATACAATTACATGGCAAAAAACTGACACCATTTTTGTACAGATCTGAGGTGACAAAATTTCTGCAAGAATATTTTTTGACCCTCCTAACTGGTGGTCCTTTCTTAGACTGCAAAAAACACTTCTCAGCAGTTCTATCTTCTGGAATTTGATTTGCTGTCCTCCCTCTCTTTTGCACAAATGGAGACCCTCTGCCTTGTCTGAACAAAAAAAAAACCTCTAAGTGTGACAGAGAATGGGAAGAAAACAGGCAGGTCAACACACCAAATACCTTCACCAAAGTAGCAATATAAACAGTCAAACTGGGTCTGAACACAATCCTTAAGATCTAAGTCCCTCAATATCATGTTTAAGCACAAAATTAACACCTTCAGGAATTTATTCTAATGAGCACGGATTTTCACAGATTAATCTATGTCTAAAATTTCACACAGGATAGATTCTAACCTGAACCACAATGATTTATACTCATGGTCTCCACTCCTGACCTTCTCCACACGCTGTGTGACAGTGCACAACTTGCTTGTGCTACCAGCAAGGTCCCCTTCACCACACAGGCTGCCTGTTTTCTCCTTCTTTATCATTTATGTCTGAAAATGGGATGTTTTTGCTGGGCCTGAATGTGGAAACTCAAAAAAAAAAAAAAAAGTTCTAGGGAATAGCAGTAAGAAATGTTGCTTGCTCAGCAAGATTTGGGAAGAAAGGAAATGATCTATTTTTGCGAACTGAAATTATCCCCTTAATGAATTTGGCTCACTATTTCTAGAAAAAAAACCACTCGTGCTTTATTTTTGTAAAAAAATAAAAATATCAGCTGTCCAAAAATACTGAACAGCTGTCCTGAAATAGCAGATTTTCCTGTATGTTTTTTTTATGATTCAGTCCATTCCACAATTTTGCAACGAGAATTGCAGACGGTTCTATTTTGCTTGCAAGAAATATGCACAGTAAGGCATGTCCCTCATAACCTTCTGTGATTAATGTATAAAAACAGTCAGAATATATTTATACAATGGTTTGTAGAATCATAGAGATTGATCTCAGTTTCACTCACAGCCAATGACTAAGGAGCACTTTAATCTGCTACAGGTGAAAAGGTAATGCAAATACTTGTGTTTATTTAGGACAAGTATTGGGAATATTTCATGCCATATTTCAAATACAAATACTCTTTGGCTGTCTCCAAGTTAAGGAAATATAAAGTCATTAGTATATGGTTTTCTACAATCTATTGTAAATATTAAAATTACACAGGTCATTTGACCCAAATTGAGATTTCTGCCTAGTTTCTTCACAATCTTGGCTTCCAGGGGACAGGAAGTAGTCTCCACCATGGCATCATAGTGCTGCAAATCCCTCTCCATAATGCAGTGGGAATGGTATTTCAGGACATTCTTGGCAAAGGCTTTAAGCTCCCTAAAGACTGAGAGAGACTGTTGCC
This sequence comes from Leptocoma aspasia, assembly GCA_013399835.1. Lineage (NCBI taxonomy): Eukaryota > Metazoa > Chordata > Aves > Passeriformes > Nectariniidae > Leptocoma > Leptocoma aspasia. Next base: position 340,294 of record VXAX01007443.1, on the reverse strand, counting down.
ATCTGAGTCAATGGAGAAGCCCCCTTTGCCCTTCAAGACTAAACAACATTTTTTAAAAAATGTTTTATGCAAATAGTTTTCCTGAATATTTTTTTTTCCCCCTGATATACAGGTTAAGATTCTCACCTCCTGTCGGCTGCATTACAATTCTGGCACTCACACAAGAACCCTTGCTAAGCAGTCCCCAAGGAAGAGCTTATACCCAGAGTTTATACTTGGTGTTCAGCAGGTCAGTTGAGAGGATTATTTTATCTAGGCTTGTACTCATTTTCATAGCAACAAAGGAAATATCTCACAAGGATCTATCAGGTGAGGTGTCCCATGCAAATCCACTCATTCTATAGAGCACCCATTCAGAAGTGTCACAATTTACTCCATTTATTACCTCTCAGAAGGTTTGTGTTCCTTCTGCAAGCTGAACTTCCATGTCTAAAAGTTGGAAGCCTCCTACCCCCTCCTAACCATAATTTCAAAAATCCCCATCTGCTTAATGATGAGTTAAGCAGAATCCCCCTTCTTTGCTGAGTTTAGAAGCTTTCTACAGTTTGTGTCCATTCTGTAAAACCACGGAGAAAGAAAAAAGGACACAAAATAAAACAGGAGAGAGTAAAACAATGCCAGATATGTTCTGGGTCAAACCAACATCTGATACAGGGACTACATCTTCACTGAAGTCAGGCAGGTGTTCACTTCCTGCCCTCCAAGGTGAGTTTGGCTCATGATATGGCCTGACATAATCTATTGCCTGAAGCCTAGAGTGATTTAGCCCAGCCTTGCAGTGATGGGGAAACTGCAAAAACTGCTGGGCTACTCTTCATCTATTTTGAATACAAAAGCGACCCAAGTAGTCAGTTACTGCTGTGGCCCGATGGCGAAACAGAATTTTTTGACTTTAATATTAGAAGGCTTAATCTGATTTATTAAGATGACTCTATTGTTCAGAAGGTTTGGGTTATTATGTGCCCAGGTACAGAGTTTAGATGCTTACTTCCTCATGCTCAGTACCAGAATGCTAGAATGCTTTTAGTTCAGTGATAACAATTCTCTATATCATAGGCTGAGAGAGAGAAAACCCACATCTCCCATATTGGGAGGCAGGGCAGAAAAACACCACCTGTGTCTTTGAAAAACACAGCTCAGAGATTTGTTTATAGAATTCTGTGCTGAGAAAGCGAGCTTTCCCTTGGGAAGAAAAACCTCAGCAGGCTTGCACCCAAAAAACTCATAAAATGTCCAGACAACAGCACATGAAGCACTGCACTTCCTCAGTCCAGGAGACTGAAAATATTGGACAGGAACCATGTCCAGTGGCGCAGGGTTACTCTGAGAAATGAACTCCAGTTATTCATTCAGATGACAGCTCACCTCAGTCCAAGGGTAGCTATAAAGGAGCAGCCAGCTGCTAAAGCACTAAGGCTTGGGGACTTGCTACGGTACCTGGCTCTGACAAGGACTTTGTGTGCAATTCACACTCATGGGAGTTACTACCAACACCTGAGCTAGGAGCTGAGCATCCACACATATCCAACAGAGACAGATTAGGCTCCTGAGGTGGTCAGACTTCAGGAAAATGAGACTTCTCTACCTGAATTGCAGAGCAATTTTATTCATTCTAATTTTATTCATTCTAACACTGGGAGGTAAGTATGTCCACGCTTTTGCACAGCTCTTCCCTCCTGTTGGCTCCTTGGAATGTGGGGGAATAACAGCCATGTTTATTGCATCATCTGACACAGGGGGGGTTTGCATCTTGATGGAGTAAATGAGTAGTGATATTCGTGTCTCTACAAAAAGCTTCACTGGGGATGGATTAAATGTATAAATGTGGCATGGATTAAATGTATAAATGTGGCATAGGGTTGTACAATCACCCAGACCAGTTCAGTCTACATCATCAGAGGCTTAAAAGACATGATAACTGATGTTAAAACATAACAACAGACAATACCAGCTGGAATCCCTTCACTTCCTATTCCATGTGACATTGTCTGTGCAGAGAGAGAAAATATCTGGACATCCTTGAGACTTTTCACTCTTGGCAAGGTATTCCTGCTGAAATAAATGGGTAGATTGGACAGACAGCAAATGCTGAGGAGCTCATGGAGTCTCTGCCTCCAAAATAGAGTTGATTCGCTGCCTTTCACCAACTCTAAACCCTTATGTTGAAAAACTATAATAGTAATAAAATTATAACAATAATTTTTTTGGAAGTACCGTTTTACACTTTCACATGGGACCCCTCACACGAGTTTCCACAGCACTACCTGACTTTGCCCTGGAACAGCACACTTCCAGGCACTCAAACACAGAGTTAGTATGCAGAGGGGTTACAGGGAACAAAGTCACATTAAAATATCATTTCATCCCTTGGGTCTGCAAGCTATTGGCTGTGAATGTAAAGGAATTACCACACACAAGCTGACTTCTACAGGCCACCTGGCAGGAATGCATTCCCCTTCAGTTAAAGGTCTTTCACAGGGAGCATTAGAAATGTTCTGTTCCCTCAATATTTTTTCATTTCTTTTCAAGCATTTATACAAGTATTCAGGGGCTTAACCAGAAATGAAAGTAATTCATTTTAGGTTATGTGTATTTAGAGGCTTTGGGACTCTTCTACCTGTCTGAGTGTGTTAAAGATTTTGTTAGCTGACTCTTTTTTCACCTCTAACCAGTAAATCCCAGGACTGGATTATTCTGTCTACCTGAAACAAATTCTCTTTTTACATTGAGAAGCATTTAAAGCACTTGAAAATGTATGGGATTCATTCAGCATATTTACCAAAGAATTTAGTTGTAACCACTTATAAACATCTGTTGCATTTTAGCTCACTAAGTGTAAATAACTGAAATATAGTGGCATGCACACATCTTGGAAAAAGAAAAGTTACATTTCTCTTACCCAGCACTTGATTGCTTAAAAAAAAAAAAAAAAAGGGGGGGGGGGAGAAAAAAGTACAACATAGTGCTTGGGGAAGCAGAGTTGATTAATGGACTAGCCTGCTAAACCATCTGCTCTTGAGGACCCAGCTCTGAATCCCAGTTCCCCCAGCTGGGTCAGCACTTTTTCTGGTGCACAGAAGAGACATTAACTCAGAATAGCCTTTGCTTTATGAAGGAAGAAACAGCCCATGGAATTTCATTTGCCTTAGGAAAACATAAATATCTTCCCAGATTTCTGAGCATCAGTGTTAGCAAAGTTTGGTTAAAAGGCAGTATTTGGTCAGCATTGCCTACAAAAAAAGAAATCAGGTAAAGAGCTCAAGAGGACAGAGTTCAAAATGTGCTTCTGGGAGCAGAGAATAATCTGATCATCTTTGGAGTGGAATGCCATAAAACTAAAAGGAAAAAAGAAAGGAACCTGGGGCTTCTCTGTGGCACGCTGAATAAAGGTGCTTTCTGAAATTGTCTTTGATATGGTCCGTATCAGCTTGTCACTTGGGCAAGAGGCAGTGATGTCCCAGCAATAAACACTGTAATAATGCTCTGAACCCTTTGAACTAGAGATCACAAAATCTGGGGGCAGTCAAAATGCCATGTAAAGTTAACTAAGCACCAGACTGGAGGCCAGAGACAGATGCTGTGAGCTGAATGTCAGATCAAGGGACAAGATCAACAAGGTGCTTTAAGAGGTATTTCCTGGCTAACTCAGCAATCTTCAGAAACCTTTGTAGTTTTTCTTCCAAGCCTTATGAAAGAACAGAGAGTGGGTTTTGTAATGGACATGGAGATGCAAAAACACACTGATTTGAACTCCTCAGATCTAACTAGAACTGTTTTGGGGTAGCTTCTCTCCCCAGTGAAATGTTTCAGTTAGAATTATCATAAATGATAAAGAATAAATGACACGATGAAATAACAGCTTTCAGCTCTGAAAAAGTGGCATAACATTTGGTTTCTTGTCTCCAGTGCCAAGTCCCTTACAATATAGACATTCCTAATAACTTATTATTTTTTCCACCCTTATAGGTTAGCAATCATTTTCACCAATAGTAACAACTAATGAGTAGCTCACCAGTATTTTTCACATGATAGAGTATTTTCACTAAATTTTTCACTGAGATAGAGACATTAGCTTCACCTAAATGCAGCCTATATAAAACTGTGACAATTCAAAGGAGCAAAAAAACAAAGCAACTATAAGCAATGATGGAACAACAGGTGCCCAGGATATTGAACCTTAAGCATTGCCAGGAGGTAAGAAAACCTTGATAAACTGTGCCAGTGGGATTGTTAGCCCCCAAATCCTCAGGTGAGCAAGACATCTCCCTTTGGCTTTGAGTGCCAGTGCATTACTACAGCATTTCCTCCAGCAGCCACCTAGGAACAGGATTCCCAAGGTAGCAGTGATGTTCTAGCAATTTTAAACACACTTGTTCTTCAAGTCCATTTCCAACTTGGTGACTCTGGGCTATGTTTATTCTCTTGCTGTAGGTACCTCCCTTACACCATCATGATTAATTCAATTCCCAGGCTGCAGAGGGAGCCAGGAATGTAGAAGATCAGGCAATCTGAATGACTTTTTCCTTTCGTGGACATAAATACATGTGCATTTGTGGGTAAACAAATTGGGATTTTTTTCAGAGTTGGCACTGACCTGATGCCATACTGTACAACAAAGAAGGTGGGATGTAGATATATACATGCAGATATATAGTTTGTGTTTGTGTTAAAATGCTACATATGCCAGACAGATATTATGATTGCTTGGTGGCAAATAAGACAATATTGTCCCAGATGGGAAACACCAAAAGTGGCAATTTTTTGCAACTTGAATCTTCAAGTAACTCTCACTGTGCCTTTCACAACACAGACAGAGCCATGATCCAGTGTTTTCAGATTTCAGTGATTAGCCATATGTGCTTCACTGAATGTGCTGAGCCAGACACCACTGCCAGCGCCCACTGAAATCCCTACACTCACATGGGAATAACAGGAAAAAATCTGCCTCTGATTGCTAAAAAAGCTGCTGTGTTTTTTTTCTCACCACTGATAGCTTATGCTGCTGGTGGTATAACATTTAACACTGGCTTATGGTACATCTCTCCCCTAGCTCCTTTACTCTTGAAGACATTACAGGGGAGAAATAACAAAACCATGCTGTTCTCACCTCCTGTTTTCCCCGTGCCTCTGTGTGTGTGCTGCCTCTTCCAACATGGGTTTCTCACTGTTCCACAGCAGCCCACATATCAGCATTGCTGGGTGAGCTTTAAGTGAAATCTGAGCCCTGATGTGCTGTGCTCTGTAGAAATACACTTCAAGAAACGATCCCAACTACCCACCAGCTCCAAAAGATGAGATAAAATATGGTTGGAAGGAGAAATAAAGTACAGAAGACACAAAATGACACATACAAGAGTTGGAGGAATGGAGTCTGAGTCATCCTGCCTAGTACACTGCATTTATCTCCATTTATCTTTTGAAACCAGGGCAGAAGAGAAGCTTGAGCAGCAAATTTTTTCACATTGAGTGGACAGGAAATGTTAGAAACAAGCAGTAATGGGTGGCTTCTGTCTGAAATAATCTTGACATAGTGAGCACCGTAGAACATTAAGGCAACGTCAATATTTATTGTACAGATATGTCTATTGATTGAGCAGTAAAATGATCCAAAGTAATATATACTATAATAATAATTGAACTCCATTCAGAAAAAAGAGAACTGACGTACAGATAAGAAAAGAAATCACAAAAGACAGTATCCATTCATTAAATTAGTTCACACGGGCATCCAATTACTGAAAAAATAGGACTAGCTACTACAAAACACTAGACATTTTGCATGACCAAAACAAAAAGAAACAAAGGCCATATTTCTAAAATGCACAATTTACAGCTCGTTGGGGCTTGCCAGATTAGAACAGCTGAGAAATTGGCTGTAGCACAAATTCTGTAAGGTGCCCTGTATCCTCTCTCACTCTTTTGCCTTTTATTATGAATTACTAATGACTTTCTACATTTAGAAACATCACATTGAGGCAAACAGTGTCCTGTGCTTTGACCATGAGGGCAATGCCATTTACAGAACAGGAACTGCTAGTTCAGAAAAGATTTGAATAAAATAAGATTACACTTACTTCCAAATTCAAACAAATGTGGCACCTCTTTATTCCCTGCCCCATTCCCTTTCTCTTCAAGTGTGGGTTAAGGAAAAAAGCAGCCTGCTTTAGGATTTTCTTTGTTTTTATTATCTCTGCTGCAATTGAATTTATTTTACTAAACTGGCTGTATATTTAAGTATCTAAGTCTTGCCAGGTTCCATTTTGCATAATTGCTGGTAACAATTCCAGCCACAGGACTGCTTATACAGCATATTTGCCACTCCTTTACCAGATGACTGATTTTTTTTTTCCTTTTATTTATTTTTTTTTCTTTTAGCAGGAGACTGATAATATTGAGCATTGAATTAGTAATGATGTTCCAATCAAAGACTGCAACTATTTGGACTTGCAGATATTTTTAGGAGTATCCAGCTACATGGTACCTGGTGTTGGACTGACCTGATGAGATAAACTTGCCCCAGAAGCCTGCAAGCATCCAAACAAATTCAACTAAGATTTAATATTGTCCATACACCTACATCCAAAGACTGTATCTCCTTGCAACAAGCTTATGGAAGGTCCCAATTTACTCTGTGTTCAGTGCTGGCTAAAGACACGTCAGGAGATTTAGAGATGACCATTTAAAGCAGTGCTGACCTTAAATACCTTGCTGCTCTGACCTCTCTACATCTCATTTCTTGCCTGAATGGCGTGATCACAAACCAAACCTGGCCTGGGCCAGACAGATGCAAGCTACTTTCCTGGAATTTACAGGACCCATTTCAACCTGCCAAGTTGCTTCTATCAGTAAATACAAACCACAAGAAAAACAAATACTAGTACTTTAACAATTCCTTCTATTGCTGTGGTCCATGCATTGACAAAGGACTCCTGGCAATAATTTCAGAAGGCTAATATGATTTATTAACATGACTCCATAACTCATAGGATTTTGCTATATCTGCCCAGCAAGGAGCATTTTGAAGCTCCTGCTGCTGCTTCGTCTAAGGAATGTCTGAATAGTTTACACAATCAGAGATAACAACCCTTCACCTCATAGGTAGAAAGTGAAACCCCTATCTCCCATTTCTAGGAGACAGGCAGAGGAATCTAAAAATGTCCTTGAATCACAACACAGAGATTTTGTTTACAGAAAACTTATACAGAGTAAAAAGACAGTAAAAGATGCTCTCCCATGGGAAAATTTTCCTGCAGGCTTGCACACAGAGGAACTTATAATATGTTCTTGCAACGCTTTCAAATAGCTACCCTGAGAACTGGGGAGGTTTCCCTGTGACACTGCTGGGCTTTCTGTGTCTCAGAGAGATGATTTTAGCACTTTCTCCAACACTGGCTAAACCCTGGATGTCTGTAATGGCACAAAAAAGAATCTTCTGCAGTGGCATTCCTTATGGTTCTCTCTCCTGTCTTTGGTGGTATGTTTGTTTTTTTTTTTTTTTGGTGGGGTTTCTTTTTCCACTTACTTGTTTTTTAAATTTTAATTCCTATTGCTTTTCTCTTTTGTTTAAGAACAGCTTTACTGGGCTTGCTAAAAGCTGCTGTAAATCACATTTTAGAAAAGGCAATGTTAAATGGCCCAAAGATCAAAGCTGGCCTGGAATAAGACCACAGTCCATCTGTGCCTCCATGTAGCACAAAGTTGCAGGTAAAAGTCAGCACCAAAGAGAGAAATAGCTCCCCTGACTTCAGTGTCTTTCTTTTTCAGTGTCTTTCTTTGTCTGTTTTTCTTGCCCTGTCCTCAAGGCAGAGGGGAATAAGGCTCAGACTGCAGCAAAAGTATCTCCAACACAACCCTTCTCTGTCTCTGGAAAGAACAAATTATCACTATTATCTCCCTGTCACAGAAAAACCTTGGTCTCCACCACTAGAAGGAAAGGGATGAGAGGCTGTTAAAATAAAAAAGTTACTGAAACCTGACTACTGTCCATTTATACCATTTTCTAGTATGATAAAACGATATATAGCAAATTATTGGGTTTTTTTCCATTTTCAAAATGTTTGGCTTTGTTCTACATTTTATTACTTGCTGGCAGCCCCAAATTAGGTTTACATTTTTGTACCTGGCCCATTTTTCCCAGCAAGCATAAGAAAGCAACCTCTAAATCCCATTAAGCAAGGACTTAATCTACTGCATCAAACCTAATTCTACTACTACAAACCCATCTACTGCAGCAAACCTAATTCAAGAGTTCCTACTCACTTTAAAGCTCTCATTTCAGAGAAATCTCATTTCCAGGAAATTTTTACTTACTCCAGCAGTCAGTATAACACAATACTATCAGCATACTACCAAGCTTTGGTGCCTACAGGTGGCAAGGGCAAGAGACCTACAGTAGGACACTCCAGACCTCACTGGATTTTGTGATGGGGTCCAGAGACATCTCAGCATTTGAGATTTCAGTCACTACATAAATAAAACAGAAAAATAAGGAAGAGGAGGCGTGGGAGGAAAGCAGAATCCAGATGGAGAAAGGCAGAACAGTCTGGTTTGGTTTTGTTTTGAAAGGGCTTTTATTCCTTTCTACTGAGCTGAAACTGGTTGCATTTAGCTTGCAGCCCTGTTTGCATGGTGCAGATACACTAATGATTAATGATGTGCCAAGTGGTTCAGAGAAATTCAATGCAGACCCACAGATATGTGTCAGTCCCCAAGAAATGAGAGCATTTTTTAAAACTGACCCACTAATTACCCATGAAAAGATTCAGGTAGTAGAGCACACTTGACTTTATTCTCAGTGGCAGCAGCAGGTCTGATTCCAAGGAGTTCCTTTCACTTCTTTAGTTTTCCTGCCTCAAAACTTAAAAGGCCACAGTCAGCTTCTGCTCCTCAGTAGTTTCCTAAATTTTCCAGATGATATTTTGTACAATGATGTGTCATTTCATGTTGTATCAATCACATTATAGTATGTCACTTAATATAGCATAAGGCAATATGATTGACGCAATCTAGGATGACTTGTCACAACACAGCATGTCAGCTGGGACTTTTTTATATGTTTTGGATTTATGTACACACACACCAAGCCTTCAAAGGCGGGGGGAGCATGTAGAGAAAGGAACCCTCCCTTCTTTAAAAGTTTTCATAACACTTTCATGGTGGTGATTGATTAGAATCTGTTAAATATACAGAAATTTCTCCTGTTACCTCTCTAGGCTATCTCTAATAATAAACTACCAGAGCTTGAGTTTATTCCACCCTCTATTTATAATGGACACCTTCTCCTGACATGTAAGAGCAACCTCGTTGTTAGGGAGTGGCATAACACAAAAACTCATTACAATTAACCACTTGTCCCTTGGTGCCATCCGAAGGTAATCCAGCTCCCAGGCAATTCATTTGGAATAACCTCACAAAGTGATCCCTAAGCAGCAGTAATTGGCTAATTCTCCTCTACTTATGGTTATGCTCATTACATTACAGACAACTTTAAATCAGGCTGTCATCAGCAGCTCTTGCTCCACCGAGGCAATTCAGGAGGACGAGTTACCACACCCATGACCACCTGTAGCCCATCTGCAGACAAAAAAAGCTCCATCCAGGAGCACTGGGGAGGTGGGAAACCCTGTGCCCTGTTCCACAGGGTTCTGAGAGCACAAACACCACTGCAATGGAAGCCGTGGAAATCACAGCGCTTTAATTCCTGGTGAAGCAGAACAGCTTTTAATGAAATTTTAAGGAAAGTAGGTTTGCCATGAGATCTTCATGCAGTGTGGTCTGGCACAGGAGCCCTGGCTGGGCACTGGGACTTGAGTCATGGTATTTTCTGTGCTCTTAGAGCTTGGCTGTACAGCAAGCCACAGACACCCACCAGCTAATCAGCACCACAAAGAGAATTCAGAGTTTGTGTCTACCTGCAGGTTTCATGTTGTGCTGGCCCATGCCTTAATTCTCCATTGAGCAAACAGAGCTTGTACTTCACCAGAGTGTTTTGAAGCTAGGACTCACAAACAGCTGAAAGATGGCCTGTGATTATTGAAAAGTAAAGTACAGAAGAATTTCATGAGCGTGTTAAAGTAAACTGGCTCTTTCTTGGACTGCTGCCACTTTTTGCATCTGGGGAAATAACTTCAAGTGGCAACTGCACAGCCAGATGTTGCAAATCTATCATTTTAAGGCGGGGTGGGGGGAGGCAGGGGAGAGAGTAGGGTTTGGGGGAATTATGGCACCGTGTGGTAATACATAGAGATGTTGGAACATACTCTAAATATGTCAGCTTAGGTACCAGGAATGGTACATTCTCTCCAAGACAGCTCTGTCATCAGTCAAAAGTCGTAGCAAAAACTGTGTGATTGACTTAGCATCTCCAGCACAGAGATGAGACAATTCTGCCATGGCATATGGTATCTCCTGACCTGATGAGCAGCTGTAGGGAAGTCAGAAGTGCAGGTATCTGCAGATATGCCACCTCAGATTACATCTGAGCAGTGGTGCCTGGCCAGAAATGGTGCCTGGCCAAAACAAAACCAATTATTGAAAAAATTCAATATCACATATTTGTTCTGAGGCTGCAGAACTACAGAGGGTGAACAAGGAAAATATTAATTACAATAGGTTCAGATTAAATTTGTCCGTTTCCCCCCCAAAAAGAATCTTCAAAGACTAAATGCTTCTGTTTTCCCCAAGATGTTCACCAGGGTTTTCTGTAACATGGAAGTTCAATTCAGATTGCTCATATGGTGAGACTTTTTTTTTTAATTCAACGTGCAAAATCAGTCAGTAATTGTGAATAAAGAAATGCACCGTTCCATCATCAGTTATTTCTGCCAAGCACCACAATCCTTCCTGCTTCTTAACCTGCCCTTACAGATGGGGTAGAAGCTCAGTGGCACAGAAAGAGCAAGAAGACTGTACAGATGACACTGAATAGGCATCATGTTCAATTTGCAGTATTCCTAATCTGGGAAATCAGTGTGTTAGTTTGACACAGCCTGAATTTTTTAGTGGGGGCAGGCAAAGACACAGAGGCAGCTCCTGAGGAAAAAAAAAAAAACAACCTGCTTTAAGCTTCTACTATGTCTAGCAGAGCCAGCACCTGGAGGCTCTGATGATGGACACATTGCTGGCCCAATTAGGGAAGTTGGTAACGCCTCTGTGATGACATTTAAGAAGGAAATAAACCATATTTCACATTTCAGACTCTCTTTTTACAAGGGGTGGGGAGGCACCACGGCCAGGGCCATCTTAGCTGCTTTCAGCCAGCTGTGCTGTGTGGATATTCTCAGTCTCAGTCAAAGAGAGAAATAGATAATTTCTCCCACTTATCCTGGGAAAGCTCAGAGAAAGAATTAAAACAATTATTATCTCATCCCCTGCACCTGCTGTTTATAGAAAGATGTTTTCAAGTAGGTGGTGTTCCTTTGACCAATGGTATGAGAAGTGTTTCCTGCAGACCCATCAGGTCTTAGCTCCACTATGCTGTCTTTCAAAGTGTTCTAATAATTATTCTAATTATTCTAATAACAAATGCTCTTTATGCCTTCTGAAATCATGGAGTCTATACGTTGCATTCTTTGCTGTCCCCNTGGTATTTTCTGTGCTCTTAGAGCTTGGCTGTACAGCAAGCCACAGACACCCACCAGCTAATCAGCACCACAAAGAGAATTCAGAGTTTGTGTCTACCTGCAGGTTTCATGTTGTGCTGGCCCATGCCTTAATTCTCCATTGAGCAAACAGAGCTTGTACTTCACCAGAGTGTTTTGAAGCTAGGACTCACAAACAGCTGAAAGATGGCCTGTGATTATTGAAAAGTAAAGTACAGAAGAATTTCATGAGCGTGTTAAAGTAAACTGGCTCTTTCTTGGACTGCTGCCACTTTTTGCATCTGGGGAAATAACTTCAAGTGGCAACTGCACAGCCAGATGTTGCAAATCTATCATTTTAAGGCGGGGTGGGGGGAGGCAGGGGAGAGAGTAGGGTTTGGGGGAATTATGGCACCGTGTGGTAGTACATAGAGATGTTGGAACATACTCTAAATATGTCAGCTTAGGTACCAGGAATGGTACATTCTCTCCAAGACAGCTCTGTCATCAGTCAAAAGTCGTAGCAAAAACTGTGTGATTGACTTAGCATCTCCAGCACAGAGATGAGACAATTCTGCCATGGCATATGGTATCTCCTGACCTGATGAGCAGCTGTAGGGAAGTCAGAAGTGCAGGTATCTGCAGATATGCCACCTCAGATTACATCTGAGCAGTGGTGCCTGGCCAGAAATGGTGCCTGGCCAAAACAAAACCAATTATTGAAAAAATTCAATATCACATATTTGTTCTGAGGCTGCAGAACTACAGAGGGTGAACAAGGAAAATATTAATTACAATAGGTTCAGATTAAATTTGTCCGTTTCCCCCCCAAAAAGAATCTTCAAAGACTAAATGCTTCTGTTTTCCCCAAGATGTTCACCAGGGTTTTCTGTAACATGGAAGTTCAATTCAGATTGCTCATATGGTGAGACTTTTTTTTTTAATTCAACGTGCAAAATCAGTCAGTAATTGTGAATAAAGAAATGCACCGTTCCATCATCAGTTATTTCTGCCAAGCACCACAATCCTTCCTGCTTCTTAACCTGCCCTTACAGATGGGGTAGAAGCTCAGTGGCACAGAAAGAGCAAGAAGACTGTACAGATGACACTGAATAGGCATCATGTTCAATTTGCAGTATTCCTAATCTGGGAAATCAGTGTGTTAGTTTGACACAGCCTGAATTTTTTAGTGGGGGCAGGCAAAGACACAGAGGCAGCTCCTGAGGAAAAAAAAAAAAACAACCTGCTTTAAGCTTCTACTATGTCTAGCAGAGCCAGCACCTGGAGGCTCTGATGATGGACACATTGCTGGCCCAATTAGGGAAGTTGGTAACGCCTCTGTGATGACATTTAAGAAGGAAATAAACCATATTTCACATTTCAGACTCTCTTTTTACAAGGGGTGGGGAGGCACCACGGCCAGGGCCATCTTAGCTGCTTTCAGCCAGCTGTGCTGTGTGGATATTCTCAGTCTCAGTCAAAGAGAGAAATAGATAATTTCTCCCACTTATCCTGGGAAAGCTCAGAGAAAGAATTAAAACAATTATTATCTCATCCCCTGCACCTGCTGTTTATAGAAAGATGTTTTCAAGTAGGTGGTGTTCCTTTGACCAATGGTATGAGAAGTGTTTCCTGCAGACCCATCAGGTCTTAGCTCCACTATGCTGTCTTTCAAAGTGTTCTAATAATTATTCTAATTATTCTAATAACAAATGCTCTTTATGCCTTCTGAAATCATGGAGTCTATACGTTGCATTCTTTGCTGTCCCCTGTCTCATGGTGACAATTGGTGACAGGGCTGTGAGCAGGGCAGGAGTGGCAGCAGCTTCTCCTTTTTGGCATCCCCACATGAAGGGAGGCACTGAATGAAGCCAGCACCACAGGGGCCAACAGCGAGAGGCACAGGGAGCAAATCTGAACACAAAGCCCAGAGGAAATCAACCTTTCAGTGCTGCAAATGAGAATTTTCAACTGATAGAACCTGAGAACCAATGAACCCAAGGACAGCAGTTTTTCTCCCCAGTCAGAGAAAATGAGAAAGTGCAGACACGTGAGGAGAACAACGTGGCAACACTAAGGTCAGTTGCGAGGAGGTGCTCCAAATTTTGGAGCTGAGATTCTTCTACGGGTCGTGGTGAGAGCTATATATATTGTATTTTNAAGAGGGGAAAAAAAAAAAGGTGTTCTAAAGGTATATTTTAGTTCTCATTACCCACTTTTTATTCTGTTAACNAAGGACCCCACAGCACAGCAGAAAAGAAAAACTCCTTTCCCTAAGCTAACTGGAGATTTTCAGAAGTAGCAAAATTACTAAAGACCCCATGTTTGGTCTCTGAGCTGTCGGTGGGAAAGAGGGGAAAAAAAAAAAGGTGTTCTAAAGGTATATTTTAGTTCTCATTACCCACTTTTTATTCTGTTAACAATAAATTTTCTTTATACTATTTAAATCTGAGTCTGTTTTGTCCTTAGAGTGTTTCTTTCCAATCCTTAACTCATAAGCCCTTCAGTTTTTGTTTCCCCCCTCCTCTGCTCAACCATAGCAGGGCAGAATGAGTGAATGGCTTTTTGTGGGTGCCTGGCTTTTAACCAATGTCAAACCATGACACAGAGACCTCAAAAGCACAGACTGTGAAACAGAAGAAGAGACCCAATCCTTGGTCAGTTATTGCCACGACTCTCCAAATGATCAGCTTAGCATATTTAGCATATCATAAATGGCAGCTACAAAAAGAAAAAAAAAACCAACAAAAAACCACCAAAAAAACCTCCAACAAACACAAAGCAAATGAAACACATAGACCAGTAGGACATTTTTTTTTCCTTGCTGAAGAATAATCAAAAGTTCAAAGGCAGAGAGAGCAGGTCTGAGAATTTCCCCAAATTTTCCCATAAATACAACCCTGATCATCATCCTTTCAGTGAGGCAGCACTCATCACTGCCCTTGCCCCATCCCACACTGCCTGGTCCTTGGCTCAGAGAGGCACTTTTTTCCCTGGGAGTAAACCATCTGAGCCAGGAAAAGATTTAGCACACAAGTCAGTTGCAGCACAGGCACTTGACTATGGCTATGGATGTTGCATCTGCAAGGAAATGCTTTTCTTCTTTCCTTCTGCAGAGCCAAAGGTCTCAGTTTTACACAATCCTCGGGTGCTGCTTATTGCTGGGGACTACTTCGTGTTTTGGGGAGAGAAGGCTCATTTTCAATAGTCTGTCTGGATTGCAAAAACACAAGATGGAAGGAAATAAAAGAAAAAGCAGCTGTAGATTGAGAATTGTACCCCAAGGGCACGTGAAGAGCTGTGCACAGGACACAGCACAACAACTAGAGCCTCCTCACCTCCAGGCTGTGGTGGGTATAAACCCACCCTTCCTTATGCTGCAGACTCAGGAGAAATTCTCCAGTTTACAAATTTATGTTTTTAAAGGCTGTATCAGTTTCCTGAGACGAGGCAGCACAAGGTGTTTGTTAGTGGAGAGGTATTGTTGTGGCCCAACAGCGAAACAGAACTTTCTGACTCTAATATCAGAAGGCTTAATATGATTTATTAAGATGATTCTATTGTTCAGAAGGTTTGGGTTATTATGTGCCCAGGTACAGAGTTCAGATGCTTACTTCTTCATGCTCTGTACAAGAATGCTAGAATGCTTACAATTCAGTGATAACAGTTCTCTGTATCATTGGTTGAGAGAAAGAATTGTCTCCCATATTGGGAGACAGGGCAGAAAAACACCACCTGTGTCCTTGAAAAACACAGCTCAGAGATATGTTTATAAAATTCTGTGCTGAGAAAGTGAGCTTTCCTCTGGGAAGAAAAACCTCAGCAGGCTTGCACCCAGGAAACTCACAAAATGTTGTGACAACAGAGGAGAACAGCAGAGAGCAGGGACAACCCAGCAGGTTTGGGAACCTGAAATCTGTATCTCTAAACACACAACCATTCCCTTTGGTTAGGTGTACGCTGCATTTCTTTTGGTGGTTGAAGCAGTGCCCTGACATTCAGTGATTTTTTTGCAGCAGCACTTGTCTGAGATAACTTGTTTCCACATGGTTGTTACAGAGCTGGCCAGAGATTTCATCAGGTTAAAAATAACCATGCAAATAAAACCAATTTATATTGGGTTAAATGTAATCCAAACTGTTATCACTGCCAGGAAAATACTGCGTAGAGCCACACAGCACCTGAGCCAAATTTCCTCTGGAGCTCCTAGCCAGTATGATCTGAATGTCTCATCATGAAAGGCACTTAACACTACCTTCCCCTCATATCACGTCAGCTGAGAAGGTTTAATCCCCACAGAGTACACCTACAGTATAAAAAGATCCTTATTTTTCTAAGGAATAAAAATATTCCTCATGATACGAACATCATAAAGTCACCCCAGGACATACCTGCATATAAATTCAGTAAAATACAATGACACACATAAGAGAACACAATCTCAACGTTTTTTCTGGCTTTGGTTTTCTTTTTTTTTTTTTCCCATACTGTCAGTGCCATTATTTTCACTTATTTCAGTGGGGAACACAGCTGGAGCTGGCCTTTTCAAATACATCACCCAGCTGATGCACAGCTAGTGCTGAGCACAAAGCCCACTGGTTTCCAAGTTTCTGCAAAAGCCCCCAAAATCACCTTATGCAGTGCATTAACCTAGTGTGGGAACAATTTGGCTTGGTAGGTTTATCCAAGGGACCTTGACATCCCTGATTTGAAAAACCCTGGAGCACCTTCCTTCATCCACAAGGATTTTGCAGCCTTTGAGTTTCTACTTTGCATTTCTCAACAGAACAAAGCCCAGTTCTCCAAGCAAACCTTTGGTCAACGTAGTCAAGTTTCCCACCAGTTTCTCACTAAAATATCACACAGAACTTCTAACTTGATGTGACTTCAATGCTCATGGTTATCTGAAACTGATCTAATGAACATCAAAAGCGGATCAAAGCTCCACCAGCAGAGTATTTAGAAAAGCAGGAGTAACTTTGCAGTTTTTGCTTAAGCACTGATTCAATTTTAGTTGTTAATAGCCTCTTTGCAAGGGCTTGCAGGTTTGATTGCCAGCATCCCACTAGGTTTTATCTGAACTTAAGTGTGGCTCATTATTATATCCTTAAGTGAAGGTAATATCACCACAAGCTCTGCAATGACCCTAGTAAAATTGCAAATCGTGATTTGGCCTTCCATGAATATTTCTACTTCTCTGTATTAAAAAGCTAACATCACTTCAAGGTCCTCTGTACAGTTTAATTACGTCTTCAGTCTGGCATAGATGATGAGTAAACGTATTTTTATTGATGAGCTAGAATTATCACCACTATTTCATTTATGTAATTTGATGGAATAAGGGAAGAGTAAATTCTTCCCCTGTAAGTATAATAAGAGATTGCTCTTAATGTTGCTCTGAAGGAAGAAAAAGACTGCAGGAGCAAAGCTTGCATCACAGGCAGCTTGCTGCCTTGGAAAACTGACTTGAATTAAAACAGTTAAGACATTCAAAGAGGGGATCTGCCTGGAACAATTCTTAGCAAAATATTTCTTTTGATCAAAATACGCTGATTTTGTGGGAACATTTCCCAGTGATATCTATTTCAGCAAAGTTTTCAAACGGAAGATCTCTGAGGCGTGGGCTGGACTGTTCAGCCAGTGAGAAGGAAAAAAATCATAAACCAGAATTCCTCCACAAAATGCCCTCCTGTGAAACGCTCAAGAGCCATCGCCTCTGTCTTAATGAAGAAGAAAAACAAATACTTTAAAACATCAAAAGCTGTTGCAAGTCATTCTCTGGCTGGCCACACACTGAAAAGCTGTTGCTGACTCTGCCTTGCCAGCTCCAGGTATTACAAAACTTGTGGTGTGCACGTCAAGACCACACAATGATGTGAAGTCTGTGTCTATAACATAAATTTCTGCAAGACCTTTTTAAGATCAGGTGGCACACAAGGGGAGTGGGACGGATATAGCATTTTCTTTTATAAAATTTAAAACATTGTTATACATTTCCTTTCCAACAGCAGCCCAACACAAGCCAATCAAACTGGTGTGGTACAAAGGTAAACACCCCCCAAATGAGAAATCTAGCAAGTATTGCTTTCTTTAGTTCACTTTGTACCAGTACTTTATGCACTTTTTTTTTTTTTTGAAGTATACAAGAGCTGACATAAAGGGCCTTGAAGGTTTTACATCAGAGGAAATGTTTGTACCATTAAAAAAAAAAAGTATTTCCCCTCCTTTAAGGCTTGCAGTGAAATTTCCCTTAACAAGGTCCTCAAGGGAACTACCAAGGGAGGCTCTGCACCCACTTCTTGCCTCCTCTCACTGCTTTAATTTCTTATCATGCCCTTCTTGGCCCCTAGCACCTCACCAAGGAGCTCATCAATCCCCTGGCACTTTCCAGTGACCTTTCCCACATCACCCCAGCTGTCTCTGGAGCTCAGCTCTCAGGCTTCACTGCTCCAGGTTTCCCTAGCTGCAGCATGAGCACTCACAGAGCATGATCTCATCTGCCATTTGTTTCACTGCAAAACAACAATTATTAACACTGGAGCTTTCACCCATTATGTTTCTTTAAGATCATACACCACAACTGTGGGGCACTCAGCAGAAAAAGCAGCAAATACCAGAGATGATGGTGAACATCACCAGAGAACAGAGTCCCCAGATCCTTCTGCAGAAAAATATCCAAGGAAATTTCAAAACATTAATGGAAGTCGTTTGCCTCGTGTTGCATTCTGTAAACCTGGATTTTTTTTCAGGCTGCTGGAGGCTTGTTTCAGAGGCACACACTCTGCTTCACCAGCAAAGCCATGCTGTTGACTGCAGGGAGAATAATCACAGGAACCCAAGAGATCATAACTCCCATGATAGGCCATGAAGTGGAGGTGAGAGGGAGAAGCAATTTTCTTAGCTAACCTTGTCCCAGGCCTTTAAGGGCTTAATAAGATTACAACCAACATCTTGAATTATATTCTGAAATAAACAGGTAGCCAGGACAGAGCACAAAGCTCAAGATTTATGGGCTAATAGTAGGTGACCTTCAAGAGAAAGGCTGCTGCAGGCTGTGCTCACTGAAGTCCTTTGCAAGAGCAGCCCCAAGCAATCAGTGCTAACCCTGAGGTGATGAAGGTGTGGAGCACGTGCATCACTGGAAAGCCACCTCTGCTTCCAGAACAACCATAAATGGAAGAAATACTGCAGTGAGGATCGAAACTAATGAAGTCTGGTTTCTCTTTTATTTGGTTCTTGTGGTTGATTGACTTCTGTGTCTAAGACAGCACAAGAGTCTGAAGTTTTCTGGCAGCAGAGTGTTATGAGATTCCTTCCTGTGTGGATCCTCTGGTGTTAAGTAACCTGTGAACACACACTGAAACCATGCCACTGAAACCATACATCCAATAAATGCTCTATTGGTGTGACACTTCCCTATCTAGTTTCTTATTTTCCCTAACACTGGGGAAACTTAGTTACTTTTGAATTTAAAGCTCTTATTTCACACAGAATGGACAACACTACTGAGAATGGGCAACACTAAACTGTTATATGAACTAAAGGGGAGGCACATGCACAGATGTACACAGAATGCAGACAACATTGATTTTCCCTCAAAGCTAAAATGCCAGCTGGCTATATGGAGCAGTTTTGTTCTCAGTGGCAGTGAGGGGATTCAGTGATGCTGTTTTCTGAAGAAAGCAACAAGTTCATCTTATGACCTCCAGTAAGTGATCAAGGGACATCATAGTCCCCCATGACAGTTTGTGGAAACATCATGAGTCAAAGGCAATGCATAAAAGTTTGTTTTGCTAATAAAGCTGTGGGGTTGGCTGCCCATACAGAAATGAAGTACCTGTCCAGGCCAGTCTCTACAGACCCAGTAAGCAGATGGTGAAATTTCATTACTTCACATGCAGCAAGAACCCAACTCAGCAAACAGGTTCAGACAAGGGCCATAAAGCAACTTCCCAACACCTTTAAAACCACAAACTCCTCCAGACTGGTGCGAGCAGGATGGGCACAAAAGAAATGACAGGTCAGAGTAAAGGATTTTTAAATGCTTTTCAATTCTGTCACAGAATATGCTGCTAATTTCCAGTCCTACCAACACGACAGATTTAACAAATACTCTGTACAAGAAGGAAAAAAAAAAAAAAGGTGAAATACAGAGTAGAAAACCCTTTTCCAGACCAATTCTCTTGATATAACTGAGTAGCATAAATCAGAGGTAGCATCTAGTCCAGCAGTGCTGGTTTTCTGTGCTGAACCACAAACCAGTTACTAGAAGATTTTATGCAGAGCTGGAACACATTGCTTAGTCCCACTCTCCCTCCTCACCAAGTCAACTGCAGATATATTGGTCCCCAAGGCCACTACTTGAAATTTCTATCAACTTTCCTGAAAATATAAAAAGCTTAGTAACCAGTACCATCTTTTAAGAAACTGTGAGCAAAACCAGGGATTCAGCAAGGGAAGTAACAGACATTGGTTAGGCAGGTGGCTGAGTTTTACTTAATCCCAAACCTGTACTATGAGGAAAGACAAAACACAGACCACTCTCTGTTGCAATTAATCCCAAAGGTTAATTTTGTTGCTGGCATATTGTAAACAAAGGGGATATTTATTTCAGAGCCCAAGTCACAACAGAGGGAAGGCAAAGGAAAGGCACTTTGCACTGTGGATTAAGAGAAGGTTGCAGGACTGGTGAAGCCAGTGCTGACAGATTCCCTTATTAAAAAGTGTAGCTTTGTGGAAGGCCTGCCATTGAGGGCTCTGATGCAGCCCAGCTTCAGAAAACCAGGCACAATTGGCAGACTGTGCTGTGGCAGGGACAGTGGGGCTAAGGGGCACTTCTAATTTGTCAAAGTTGTATCTAATTCCACTGGACAAAGTTCTCAAAGAGAGATGAGCAGAATCCACAGATGATTGTTCATTCACCAAGCCCTGATGGAAAGATAGGCCAGCACACAGCTTGGGCTTTGTAGAGTAACCTGAGCTTCTCCAATCAACTTTGGATAATTCTGCCTTGTGGGCATAACAGTTTTCCTTGTTTCTTCTTTAATAGGATTATTCCTTACAATATTAAAAAGATAACATCAATGTCTTTCAGTGTCCCCATAAACTGTTTCTAGGTATATGAATGGGTGCTTCAGGTGGTTTTGTTACTATTTCTGTTATAGACTTATGAAAAGTGAAGATCTAAGGGAAGAACATTTGTTCTGTGAATAAATTAAAATCTCAAACCTCCTTTTAAAAGGGAGATGCTCAAAACTGACACATTTAGAGCAAAAAATAAAAAACTTATTATGATGAGCATGACTGTGAACCAGCCTCTGAATTCACTCTATTGATGGGAAAATCTTGTCAAAACCAAGCAAACAACAATCCAGTATTTACAGCTGTAGAAGGCTTCTCATTTACAGCAATGGATGCTGGACCTGGCCCTCAAGATGAGGCCCAGTTCTTAGGCAAGAAAAATAATTAATGCATATTAAAAAAATTCTCCAATTGAAAAGAGAAGCCATAATATATCCTAACTTAATGGTATTTTCAGGAGATAAGAAGAAAGAAGGCAAACACCTTCTCCATTCCTTCCCTCCTCAAGTAAAAAGAGGGTTTATTTTTTTAAAAAAGTATCACCTTATCGTATCATATTGTCATCTAACAATGAGCTCATTTCTGTGCTCCTACATTATTTTAAATGCAGCAGCCCTCACTGAGACTGTGTGAAGGTAAGACTGAATGGAACATGGATATCTTAATGCAGCAAATTAGGCAACCAAAATCAGCACCCACTTTGAATCAAAATCTGAAAGAAATCCAATCAAAACTGAATGGTTTGCAGATACACAACACTTCCATAAAATTAAGCGCTGGAGAGTTCAAGAATTTGCCTTAAAAGCTTCTCTCAGCAGTGTTTTCATTTTCTGAGGTACCTTATTTGGACAAGATGATGCACTGCTCCTTGCTTCATTTCAGATCAAGCCACAGCAAGATGACCATTTAACACTGAATTTGTCTACACCTGGATCTCATACACAGTGCTCTAACACAAGGCCATTGAAAATTACTGTTTACTGGAAGGCAGAACAAGTTTTGCCTGGAAATATGTTTCAGATCCCAATGCTATTTATGGGTTTTCAGCAGCCCCAGCAGACCCTGTACTCTCCCTACATCAAACAGACCACAGACTGAATTCCTGGGATGTTATCCCCATAAGGATGACATAAAAGCTTTTGCTTGATGCCACAATTTTGCTCAAAGGTGGTGCCCACATTTTCAAGTGTGGCTAGTAAATTCAGGTGCATCTCAGAATTTCATTGCATATCACATAACCAATCTCATTTAAGGACCACCTATTAAACAACCTACAGTTTGAAATAGCCAAAATCATCACAAATTTGGTTTTGAGAGAGAGAGACAGACAGACATATCTATCTGAAATACATATCTGTAAGCATTTTTTTAAATTATCTGCATTGCCAATAAGCCACGATTAAGGTTACAGAGATCATTCCATCTCTAAATCAGAAGCCCTAAAAACCACTCAGCAATAATCTTTTTTTATTAATCAGACCTCTAACAAAGGTTCCTCGTTCAGCTCACATACCCACAAAATCCTGCTGCCTGAGAGGCAAGGACAACCCTGCTCTTTCCTAAGCCAAGAGAGAATTGTGATGCTGGATTGCTTTTTCTCCCCTCAAGTACCAGGGTAAATGAGAATGTACATCTGCTTCCATTTTGTTTACATTTAATAAATACATGAATTTTCAAGCCAGGCAGGGCCATTTATCTCCTAAATAATCATTTGACCTTCTTTCTAATCTAGAGCAAAGAATCCACTTCAGGGATTTCTACAACTCAGAAAATCTTCATTTAAATATTCTATCTATCACATCTCTTGGGAAATACTTCCACTGATGATTTATGTTTATTACTAAATATGGGCATCTCTTCTTGAGCCTAAATTTGTCTATTTTACACATCCAAATAGTGGCCCTTTCCATGCTGTTTTCTCCTAAATCAATGACTTTTGTTTTGGAAAACAAAACCAAGAATCTGGTAAGTTTTCTCATGAGTAGGTGTGTGTGTAAACTCCTAAATTCTCCCTTGATGTAGTTTAGACTTTGCATTCTGCCTGACACATCACAAACCAACGAACTGCTGCTGATTGCTTTTCTGAGGAATAAATCAAAACATTTACGTTGCTTGATGAAAGGGCGTGTGGTGGAAAAAAAAAAAAAAAAGGCAGAACCCAAAAAGACTCAGCACAGTGTCACAGCACATCACACAGTGTCCTCACCATCCCACCAAAACCATGACAGCACCTTTCACAGGTTGGATTAAAAAAATTCTTCTCTTAACTGCAAATATAATCTGACATTTGGCACATCAATGTTTGTGCTCTTTGAACTGCCCACATGAGGTGGCATCCTGAAAACGCAGTGCAGAACTGTTTGTTATAATTCAGCACAATTCTGGTTAAGCTGGAGGCACATGCAGGCTCACTCCAGCTGATCACCTGCAGTTCTGAGCCCACTCCAGGTATAACAAGTGATTTGGGCACAGAGTATCAAATACAAAGTACAAAGCAATGAAGAATAACAAAGCAATGAAGGCTGTGCCCTCTAACTGCAGCCTGGACATAAAAATCCAGATTTTGCTGCTGTACCTGAGCACTTGGGAGCTGCTGGAGTGCTGGGTTTCTCTCACAGGGGGCTGGTGCAAGAACATATTATAAGTTTCTCTGTGTGTAAGCCTGCAGGAAATTTTCCCATGGGAAAGCATTTTTTACTGTCTTTATAAGTTTTCTGTATAAGTTTTCTGTAAACAAAATCTCTAGTTTGTGATTCAAGGACATTTGGATTGCTCTGCCTATCTCCTGAGAGTGGGAGATAGAGGTTCTCTCTTTCAACCTATGAGGTGAAAAACTGTTATTTTTCTGATATTGTAAGCATTCTGAGATTGTAGTACAGGGAATGAAGAAAGAAAGGTCTGAACTCTGTACCTAGACACATTATAGTTCAAATACTTGAACTATGGAGTCATTTTAATAAATCATATTTAGCCTTCTGAAATTATTGTCAAGAGTCCTTTGTTAATGAACAGACCACGACAATAGGAGGCTGCCAGTATCTCTTCACCATTTACAGAGGCAGAGCCATTGGGTTACACACAAAAATCCTTCTGGTAGAACCACACTTTGGAGGCTTCCCATGAAAAGAAGAAACATTTTTAGGTGGTGTCTCACTCTGGCTGGTTTTCAGGAAAGCTTTTGCAGGCTGCTCAGATTTTAGCAGCAAGGAGAGCTGGGTGCAGAGTATGAAGCATCCCCTTTAATAAAAGGGGGAAATGAGAGATTAGGAAGTTGAGGTCTTGACTCTGGGTTGAATTGAATATCAAGTTGAACTTAAGAGCTTAGCCACAACCTGTCCATATATAAGTAAGATATAATTTCATTTCCTCTGAAGCTCTTTCCACAGCTCCCAAAATCTTGTCAGATAGTCTTTCATGTCCTGACCTGACACTTCCAGACAAAAGCCAAGCCCCCTGTGGGAAGGGCTGAATCTCACTTCCACACCAGATTTTCTGGTGCAGAAAAGCTGCTGAGATGTTGGTGAAAATGCTTTCATCTTTCTAACAGCTTCCATCATTAAATCAAATAACACTGTAAGATCTGAAGAACACTACAAGATGGTTTTGTTACCATTACTCACCTGTCCTTACCCTCGTTAGGCTGTATAATAAAGAAAATTGTCACATGCATTTTCTATCTATACACATGCTTTTGGCAAACTCATTTCCAGGTTTTCAACATATTTCTTTTTCTGCAGCATAACTAAGGTTTACTTCAGTTTTTAATTCCTAATACTGCCTGTTACTTGTTTAAAATGCCAACTTTTCATTAAACATTATATTGCCTTCACATTTTTTTCAAATTTTTTTTACATTACAGCTGTTTGAAAACCTGATTGTTCTTTTAATTTTATGTATGTAAAGTGCATAAACTGCCTTGACAAATAACCTCGATCTTATTTTCAATGTTGGGAAATGTTTCTGATCATATCCACAAGATGTATAATACCGTTTGAGGAATTTTGCTGTATTATTATAACATATCTGATATGTAGGGTCATGTTATAGTGAACTGTCAGATACTTAAACTCCATGGGACATGGGGATCAGGAGAGAAGTCTTCAATCTGATCCTGGATTCAGGGCATTAGGAAAACAGCACAGGAGGAACAGGTAAACTAAACATGTATGTGGGAAAAACAGCTATTCCTGTTAGGTGGGAGAGTTAGAAGTGGTGTTTGGTTTCCTTTTTTTTTAGAATCCAATAAACTTTATGATGCCTGTCTCTCCACAACTGTTACTCTTCACAAAAACCACAAAAACTAAAATACGTTCCATATTTTCATTTCAAAGTGACATCTCACAAATATTACTCTATTCTTGCTCTCTGTTAAAAACTGTAAACTATATATATAAATATATAAAATATATATATTATAGATAT
>VXAX01007443.1:279394-303639 GCA_013399835.1 Leptocoma aspasia | reverse complement strand
TTTTTTTTTTTTGGCTGTGCTGGCCACTGAGCAGCAATATTGGCCTAGAACTTGTAGAAAAGCAACTTTCTCAAGAAAATAGAATTAAAAAAAATGCAAGAGGAAGATGACAATAGAGAAAACACTCACCAGGAGGGAGCTCTCTCTTTTCTACAGCATTTCCTGCTGTGGAAAAATAGGATTAAATGGAAGACTGGGATTCTTCTCTCACTACATGCATTCAAGGTCTGATCCTGCCCCTTGTAAAGCTGATGCCAAACTTGCCATTACACCACTGGGCCCTGAATGATGGATGTATCGTGGTGATGATGGATGCAAATCACCATCCTGGAAATGAGTGGAAGAAATTGGTTCTGATTTAGCCTGTTCAGCGTTAGTGGGAGTCGTAAAGCATCAGGAGAGTTCTCCTGTATACAGTGTGGGGGATTTAAAGTTCCTGCTAGAAAAAATGTGCTCAGGTTGAGCCATTTAGCAGTAGTCAGTAGCATTAATTACATGTGGAAGACACAATATGGCATCAATGCAGCCTTTGGATTCTGTACCCCTCATTAACTGTTTCCCCATTAACCTTGACTGGAATCATATTCTGAGCCTAAGTAGTAAGATTTTTCTTTTTATTTGTGAGCATCCCCATTTCATCCTTGAAGCTTCTCAAATTCTTATTCATTGTAAATGGTCCTGCTTGTAATAAAGTGCTAGTGAAAGTATTTACTGTTTGCTGCTTAATTTTGTCCTCATGGAAGTCAATGGATGCCAGCTCCAACAGTAGTTAATATACCTTTGAGCACATACTGTGACCTTTCTCCAACTCATGCCTGACTTCATTTTCAGATCTCATTAAACAGGAGAAATTATCCTCTGAAAGAGCAAAACCAGAAATGTGCAGATTTGCCGCGGAGCTACAGAGGACAGCTTGATTTAAAATGCACCATGGCAAAGGGGAGGGAAAGCAGTGGGGGGAAGGCAAGATCCTTCTCATAGCCCCACTAACAGTCTCATGAAAATAAACCTGAATGAGAAAGAAGAAGCTTAGAGAGCCACTGTGTTGGAGCTCTTTTAGTTTTGCCTCTTGGATGTTTCTCGTTTTTTGTTTTGCTCTTGCAAGTGCGAGCAACCTGAATGAGGAGTTCAGCTGCCAGGATGCCAGGAATTTTCTACTTGTGCTCTGGCTCAATCCCTGCACTGCTTGGAGATTCCTCTTGCATGTCTAGCACCAGAGGGCCTAAGTTCACCTGTGGGCACAATACTCAACTCATATTGAGCTCCCTTCTTCTCCTATTGTCTACCCTGGAAGCAAACACCCAAGCAAATCCTGTTTGTCTAAAACCAGCCAGGCAACTCTCCAACATTTTCCCCATTCAGTGAGTACACAGTGGTAGCAAGATACCATTTATGCATTGTCTCCCTAAAGCCTTCTAAACCAAAATTATGGTTTAGTTGCTCAAAGCCAAATGTGCCTTGGCTGAGAGAAAGCTGTGGGCATTCCAGCACAAAGCAAAACAAAACAAAACAAAAAAGCTATTCCACAATATATCAGCCTGAGAGAACCCACAGGAGGGCATCAAGAGCAAACAGAGATCCAGAAAACTTGGTTAGGGCAGGGGGGAGAAGACCAGGGGGATGGGGGAGTCAGTAAAAAACTTGGAATACACAGGCCACAGTAGATAATGGGGAGAGGCAATGGCTGCCCTGCAATTTGCCATAGCCTGCTACAAAGAAGAAAATTCTTTTCTACCTTCTCTGAGGATAAGGCAAGAAATCAATGGGTTAAGCTACAGGAAGGGAGATCCAGGCTTGCCCTCAGGAAAGCCTTTCTAGCCATAAGAAGAGTTTTGCTTTGGCAAAGGTGGCCTGAGGAGGGGTGTCAAATTTCTGTTATGGGAGGTTTTTATGGACAGGTTTGCTGCATACCTGTCAAGGAGGGTTAGGTCTAGTTGATCCTGCCTTGGGGAAAGAGACCAGACTGGATAACTTATTGTCCTTTCTAGCCCCATTTGCTAAGGTTCAGTGATGCACCTTGCTGTGCTAATATCAGTGAGCTAGGTGGAATTAAGAAGAAAAGCTTCAGCGTTTTCATGTGCAACCTTGTAAATCCTTAACAGCTAGAAAAATCTAGCAGCAAGAAATTTATTCTATATATCCTTGATCCTGCAGCAGGCAAGCAGGTTGTGAGCCATGCTGGGCTGGGACACTTCTCTCCAAGTTCAGAATTGAGGCCCCAACATCTCTGCAGCAGAACAGTAAGAAAAATGTTTCCTTCACAAAGATTCAGAAGATGTCCTTCACAAAGACAAGAGTGTTTGTCACTACCTGCATTTCAACCAGAGTTATAACAAAGGGAATGAGAACAAATTATAAAAAACTGGAGAGTTCTAACCTACCTGACAGCATTTACCAGTGTGTGGAAACAAAAATTCTAGCAACTCTGACCAAATCCATAAACCAGCACTATTTCTAAGGTGATGTGAAAAATTAAAAATAAATAGGTAAGATGCATCCACTGTAACAGTGAGTCAATGATCCTTCATATTTCCTGAATAAAGGGAGCTGGATGGTGCTTGGGTTTTTTATCTTGGGTTTTGGGGTTTTTTAAATCACTTTTGCTTCCTACCAAGGAAGTAGAAAGCTTTGAAATATTTGTAAACTACTAGTACACGTAAGTACAGATGTCTGAACACTTCCAGCCTACTACTTTTGACTCATGGTTTTGCAAACAACAATGGCAAGGGAACAATATAGTAACTTGAGATGGCTCAGAAATAGCCAGGTTTTGTATGTTTAAATACAGATGCTAAAATTTCATATTGTTCCCTTTATAGATCATCTGTTTTCACCTTCTATTTAAGTATGTCTCCTTGGTGTTGTAGTGATTTTCTCCTTTATGATTCAGTCTGTTTCCAGTTCCCCTAGATTTCTTACCTCTCCAGAGAATACCTACAGAATCATAGAATGATTTGGGGTAGAAGGGACCTTAAAAATTCACTCTGTGTGCCATGGGTAGGGACACCTTCCAACACACCTTGGCTTGCTCCAAGCCCCATCTAACCCAGCCTTGAACACTTCCAGGAGTGGGGCATCCACACTGTGCCAGTGCTTCACCAAACCCCCAGTAAATTTCTACCTAATATCTAATCTAAACCTGCCCTCCTTCAGCTTAAGGCCATTCCCCTTTATCTATGAATATTGCCTTTCTAAAAAGTCTGATTGTAGATTAAGTACTCTGCCTCTGAAATATGGGACTCATGTTCAACCCTGGAGAGCTAAAGGAGCTTTTGATTATGTAAAGCTAAATAAAGGCTGTGACATCTAAGCTGTCCTGGCATTTTTGTCATGACAAAAAGGGCCAAGCCCAGATCTTTTGGCCACTGCCTGCATTTGATAAAGTTGTTCTTCTGTAACATTAGGAGTTGACAGATGGAGAGTTTGGACCATCTCCATTTTTACTTGAGAGGTGAGTGCAGGTAACTATTGTGTTCTTACTATTCTTGGGGAGNAAGGAAGGAAGGAAGGAAGGAAGGAAGGAAGGAAGGAAGGAAGGAAGGAAGGAAGGAAGGAAGGAAGTCTGGCCATATTTCTGTGAAGCGACAGCTACATCCAGTGGTGGCTGAAGCTCATTGACACAAAACCTGAAGAGACACGGAGTTTGGGGGGAAGGGCCAAGGCAAGGAGGAGTTTGGTTTTCAGTACAACAGCCACTGCTTCTCCTCTCAGGCCTCCCATGTCCCCATACTGTTCTGGTTTAGCTACAGAAGACAAGCCTAACTACTACGAACTGTGACAGTAATGTATTCTGTTTCTCATCACTCTTGCAAGGGAAAATCAATTCTGATTTTAGTAGCCTTTCTGCATGGCCTTAAAACAAGTTCTTTGCCTTGATTATATGTATCAGTCCAGAGAAAATTTGTTGTTGCTCATTGACAATCTTGTTCTGTTGGGATGCTTTCTACAACCATTCAATTCTGCAACCAAGACACTCTCAAAAGCAGAATTTCCAACACTCACAATGCCTAAAAGAAAAAAACAGAAAAGGCTCCTTCCAGCACATCAGGGGCAGCTTCACCTGTGCAGAGACCTCGAGGTCAGAGCAGGAGTTCTTATTTCACAGTTTTTCCAGACATTATGCATGTAGATGGTTCTTAGATCCAGCCTGCAGTGCCCATCAGAAAAGCATGATGTGTTCTAAGACAGGAGTATTCACTTCTGCTCACCAATTCAAACAGTGCAGGACACAGGGACTACTTGTTTTGTCTGCTAGCTCCCATTTGGGAAATTCCTATGGCATTTAACTGAAGAGAAATGTAGAGAATTAGTTAATCAGCTTTATTCTTCTGCCAGAATTCTGGAGAATAGTTGAAGATTAAGGGAGTAGCCTTCGTGTAGTCATCAGATTACTTTAGTTTCAATTAATTAAAATTTAAGTTGTGTAGAGGTTTTGTCCTGCTTGCACACTGCAAAACATTTTCATAAGGAATGGAACAAGTATAATAAAACACTGCATGAAACACTGTCCACCATCCTTCCAGGCAAAGAAGAAAAAGCTGTATTCTGCCACATTTCTTGGACACAGCTTTTTCTCCTACATGCTTTGGTGCACCAAGAAAGGCAAGCAGGCCTAAGGCTGCAAGATGGTTAATTAACTCTTTGAGTATCAACCTCCTGAGAGCTTTGCTGAAAATGCTATGAAGTCCAGAAAGGTAGAAGGATATGGAGAAGAAGGGAGAATGGAGAAGCATGGTGCTGCAAGAGAAATGGCATGCATCAGCTTGGTCTTAGGCATTAAATATGACTCACTGCATTAGCAAGAAATCATTGGATGATTTTTAGGAGCTACATACAAATTCTTAAAATGGATCAAAAGGATTTGGGGCTTTTTCTGCTCAGTCATTCCACAGAAGATCACTTTTATATCATAAGGTATTAAAAAAAAAAAAAAAGATGTGCAAAGATGCTCCCCTCTCCTCAGCTCAAGCAGCAGCTCCATGGGATTTTCTGGTACCAAATGCAGGTGCAGCATACTGGAAACATTTTGCCCAAGGCTGCTGCCTCCACATCCTCCTAGCATTCCTCCACATACATTTCCCTCCCCAGCTCTGCCAAGAAAACCCAAACCAAACAAGAGAAATCCATGTCAAAGCAGCACGTTTCTGTGGGGTACCAACCCACACATCCCATAGCACAGTGAGAGAGGGAAGCAGTAAACTCCCTGAAGGTGACTAGGAGCTGGCTTTCATGCTCAGAGCTGATCCCCAAAGCACAGGAATCAGCATTTACACACAGGTGCACATCTCTTTGCAGCAATGCAAACTGCACCAGGCACACAAAGCATCATCTTTGCTACTCCATCCTCCCCTAGTGAGGTGGAGAACGTGGTCCCCATCTACCAGTTGCTATTGTTGCTCCTTTTTTGTTCTTGGCCCCTCCTTTTTTCTCCCCCTCCCACCCTGGAGACACTTACAAGCCTGACAAAAAAAAGCAAAGATGGCACTAGCTTCCTAGTCCCTGTGTGTTTCTATGTCTGCCTGCCTGGTGCTGTTAGGAATTGAAAAGGCTTCAAAAGTTTCAAAATACCCACGATACCATCAAGCCAAAACATTTAAGGAATCTAAATAAACCTCTAAGGTTTATTTAAAATCAGCTTTGTAGTTGTGCCAACCACAGGCTGCCAGCAAAGCCAGTCTTCATCAAAATCAGAAGAGCTGGAATCAACATTTACTGTGAGGGGGGAGCAGAATTAAAGCCAGCATTAACTGCTAATGTATCTGCCTTCAATAAATAATGTCAAAAGGATGCAGTTGAGTAGTTCTAGAAAAAAGAAAAGGAAAGGCAAGTTGTTGTTTTGCCTATTACAGAGTACCCGAAACCACAGCATGACGAATTTTTTCCAACAAGTGAACACATTTCACAGTATCTGGAAAGCACAGGGACTTGAGAGCCAAGGTGGTGTAACTGGAGAGAGATGCTCCCACAGAACTTGAGAATCTGACTCAAAGCCACCTTTTAGGGCAGCAGGGGATGAGGAGCAGAAATTAATCCTGGGGCTTAACTATACTTTGACTACTCAAATGAGACACCTGTTTTTCTTCAAAGAAAAAAAAAAAAAAAAGGAGAGTATTGCATTAGGTGCTAGTACAGTGTTGTTACCCTTGTATGGAGTAAGCACTGGAGACTACTAAAGTTGGCCAAATCAGCTTGACAGGCAACAACAAAGTGACTATGCCATCCCAGAATACTCATGTCTCTCCTGCTGCATCCCTTCCTGACACAGGACAAAGGTCCTGATGTTACCTTGATCTGGATGCATTTATTTGAGAAAATAAGCAGGCTGTGATTAGCTTTTTTTGTTTGTTTTTTTTTTTTTTTTAATTTTTTTTTAATTATCTGGCTGAAGTTTTATATCATGATAGTTTTTTTGACAGATGACNAAAAATGCAGTGCTTGAAGACTGAAAGTCTCTGTGTTTATGTGGTGCCACAGAGACTACAAAGGTCACTCAGCTGTCAAGATTTTGTCATTCCTGATTTTAGAGGACAATCTCCCTAAAAACCTACTGGTTTTCAGGCAAGCAGAGGCAATGCTTCTTCATTCCTCTTAACAGGAGAGGCAATTTTGGGCAAAGCATGATATTTCATCAGGTAAAAACTTCTCTGGACGGGATTGATGGGGAGAAAAAAAAGAAAATCTGGATTTGTAGGGCTGCCAGTTAAGAGTATTCTTATCAGGAAGGAAGCTTTCAATACTTGGTATTTTTCCTGAAGCTTTAGATCACCAAAATGAGGTGGTTACATTACAACTTCACCTGCAGTTTTAGAAGATGTGTTTCCAGCTGACAGCAGCACTGGGACAAGTCTGAACACTGGAAGCAAAAGTGTTCTGGAAGTATAACCCAGTATTCAAAAAGAACATAAACTACCTGTTCCTCTTGCATTTTCCAGCAGCCAAACCCTGGGTTTTGATTGTATGAGACTGAGTAATACCAGCTAGATTTGATTGAAAAATGCTGCAGTTTTAACGTTTTCAGTTAGTCCCAAGAACAATTTTTAAAAAACCAATATTATATCTGGGAGCATCTTTAAACCATCATGGTGATGTCTAGCTTCCAGCATTAAAAAGTAAAATTAATTGAAAATCAAAGTCCCCGTTGAAAATTGCATCACAGCAGACAGAAAGATGCCAAAAATAGCTTCCTATGAAAAGCACATTTTTATTCTCCCAATTGAAACACAGATGAGGTCCAAAGGTGGTAGATTTGCTTTTTGAGGTTTTTTTTTTGGGCTGGTTTTGATTGATCCAGTGAGCTCTCTGGTCCCTTAATCACTCAGCTCAGGACTGTGCTGCCTGTGGGCTCCTGAGCCTCACAGCCCCCCTTGCAGCAGGACACTGTGATGAGGATGAACCTCACCAGAAGGCAGGTCAGCCTTTCAACCACCCTCTTCCCCCTGCTCAGCCCTAACAGGATCCATTTTTCCCAGAGCTCTCAGGATGAACAATCACTGAGCATTACCAGAAATGTGGTGGTGCAGGATGGAGGCTGAGGCACCGAATTCTGGAAGGTCTGATCCTTATCCAGAGGAGGAAATTGAGACCTTCAGAAAATTCAAACACAGTAGGAGAGAGCAACCTTCAAATGAGGATATTTGGCACTAAAGACAGACATCTCTTTCCGTAACATTAAGGGCAATCACATTCTCTCATCACAGCAGAGTTAAGTGGTTCATTCAGATTCAACTTTCTGATGATTTTGGACTATTTAAACTGAAGAATGAAGGTTACAGCATGCAGTCATGTCAGGACAAGAAAACATGTCATTTATTTCTTTCTTTCCTTGCTACTGCAGTGGCCAAGAATTTCTTTTTTTTTTTTTTTTTTGTAATTTCCTTCCAGAATGGACTCTAGCAAAAGAAAAGTACATATGCAAACTATTTTCATCCTTTGAGTTCCTTGACCTCTGCAAGTATACAGTGGATATGATCCCATCAGTGCAAAGGTCACATTTACCCCATTCCTAAATCAGACTGCTGGAAAATCTCTCAACAATTGAAGAATAACATTCATGGCCATTGTAGCAAATTTGTTGAAATAGGAATTTCCCAGACTACCACGTCTTCCTCTTTACCTTTTCCTGATTCTTTTCTATTCCTCCAGTCTTATCCTAATGTCAGTCTTTCCATTGTGAAAGACCACAATCTTAGCCTGTAGCTAAGGAGGAAAATACCTCCTTCTCAGCCATCCATGTGACTAACCTTCTATCTTTCTGTTTTCCCAGTTCCAGCTTCAGTAGTTGAACAACATAGGAGATTTTAAGTCACATTTCTGCTCACGGAGGGAAAGAAAAAAACATCAACAAAAACACCACCATCTTTTACCAGAACTAATTCATAAACCTATGATAAACTTGCCAGCAGCTTGGAAAGGAATACATCCCATAGTGCCTCTCTGTCCAAATACACACACAGTCTTGTCTATCAGTAGGCAGGATAACAAATCCTTATTTTGGATTTTGGAGGAGACAAGCAGCTTGCATTGACATGGTTGCATGGCTGATTGAAAGAGGGATGTTCCCTCTTGGTTTCTTATCAAAATAAAGGGTAGATTCCAGACTTTGTCTCCTTTTGGATGTGTTTTATCAATTGTATTAATGGCTCCATGGTTTCCTGTTTCTCACAGAATCACAAAATCATCAAGGTTAGATGAGAACTTCAGGACCATCAAAGTCCAACCATCAACCCAGCAGCACCATAATGACCCCTAAACTGTATCCCTGAGTGCCACACAGGGATTCCTCTTCCAGAGAGAACACTTCCAGGGACAGTGACACCACCAGCTCCCCAGGCAACTTATTCCCATGCCAAATCACTCCTTCAGTGAACATTTCTCTTCTAATACCTAATCTGACCCTCCCCTGGCACAACTTAGGGTCATTTCCTCTCATCCTCTCACTTGAGACATGGCAGAAGAGACCAACCCCCACCTTCCCACAGCCTCCTTTCAGGGAGTTGTAGAGAGCCCCCTGAGCCTCCTTTTCTCCAGGCTAAACAACCCCAGCTCCCTCAGCTGCTCCTCTTAGGACTTGTTTTGCAGATCCTTCACCAGGTCCTTTGCTCTTCTCTGGACTTACTCCAGCCCCTCAATGTCCTTTTTGAAGTGAAAATCCCAAAAACAAACGCAGGACTCAAAGTGCAGCCTCACCAGTGCTGAGTACAGTGGGACAATTCCTGTTTTTAAACTGCTGAAATTAGTATTTTACCCCTCCAATATTCAAAGAAAATTCAGCCCTTACAGATAAAAGCCTCACTACTGGCTGCAGCACAGGCAGCTGGTTGCGAACATACAAATCCTCTTTAGGCTTTTGTATCCTGCCTTGGGGAGGATGCCAAATGTCCAGAGCTGGTATGAATGAGGAGGAATAAATATATTTATTCCAAGCTCTGATGCAAGGCATTACTGCTTGCACCAGAGCCTGGAATAAATATATTCTTTGTGAAATTAGCACAAAATATGGAACATGGAATATGTACTCACCATTGGTTTACATGCATTCTGTGCCCTAAAGTGGCTTGTTTGTGTTTGCAAAGGCCTCTTAACCCCACCAGTTCAGGCACTGTCAGCTTGATCTCCCTGGCACAAATGCTTATTGTTTAGGTAAATGCTTATCTTGAGATGCTGCACCTACAGTCTCCCTATTATAATCAAGAAACATGCTGCCAAATCCCCAAAAATGTAAATATGTGCTCCAGTGAGCAATATCCCCATCAGATACCTCAGCTTAGGGTTTAACTCTTTGTGAATTAGCTGAAAAGAAATATCTTAGAGATACATTTTACTCAGAAACAAAGCACTAGAGTCATGAACCTGAGAAGAAATACCAGATACTGACCTGATCTGCTCCAGTGTCTGGAGTGCACACCATGTTTTGGGCTGCACACCATGTCCTCCAAGCACCTTTCAACACCCCATTTCATTTTCTGAGTCAAACATGAGCCTCTGGCCAAGCATCTTGGCCTGTCTTGCCCACCAGACATCATCCTAAGCAAGATGTAAAGTAGATAACAATCATATAGATATAGATAACAATCATATGGATAAATAAATAGGCAAAAAATAGATAAATATGGCAAAATCCACTGGAGCTGGCACACTGGAGTAGGCAGTACAGATACATATGAATTTATCACAGCTTGTAACACAAAGTAGTAAAAATCCAGAGATTCAAGATGTGGCCTATATGCTCCCCTTGTGCATGCAATTCTCACTAAAGTTAATGAGAGCTGTGTGCCCATCATATGTGGAACATAAACTCTGAACAGTGAAATGCACCATATGTTTTGAAAAAACACCAAAAAACTGATACTAGTTCTCATTCTTCTAGGAAGTCATACAGGGCAGTGGTGGCTGGACACTGAGCTCCTTTTTAATACAGTGAGAGTTCCTTCTCATGCAGATGGTTTGTATTTCCTGAAAAACCTCCAGGAGTTAATTACAAGTTCAGAAAATGGAAAGGCCAAGGAACCTTTGATGTTTTACCTTCTTTCCCCCACGTTTTTGTCTCCCACCCAAGGACCCCAAACCCTCTGTATCAAAAACCCAGAAAGTGTTGCATACTCAAAGCTATTTTCTCTCAGGTAAGAAGAATTTAGAAGTGACAAGCCATGTGAAGTGGAGTTCTGCTACTGGCACAACTGTGCTGACAGAAGAGCTCAGATTTCAGAGCCAGCAGAACTTCCAGTTCTAGGGTGCATGCAAGATGAGGAGTTTACAGGAGAGAGTGCTGAACCACTTTCTGGCACTTTGGGGTGGTTTTAAAGCCATTTAAGCTACAGCAGCAGCACTGAATCAAGGGTGCTGAGCCAGCATTAGCCACATGACTTACAGCCAGCATCTTGGGCAGGAAGCCTGCTGGGAAAACTTCTGCTGATTACTTCCAAAACCAGAAATTCAAAGTACAAGATGAATCTTTGGCCTTTGAAAAGGTCACTAGATATTTTCAACATACAGCAGCTCTGCCTGGCCCTTCCAGGGCTGTTTCTTTATGGCATGCAGACTCCTATGGAATACAAAACATTCCCATTGTGTTACAGCCTCTTGGACTACATTTCCTGCAATGAATATGACCAAATGGTATCAACTAAATGTGGAAGAAGCTGGAGAGATGTCAGGCACAAATTGAGAAACTTAAAGACCATTGCAGAGCTTGGGAAATAGCTCTGTCAATTACTACTTAGCAGAACATCAGGTATTAGGCAGCATGTGATTATTATTTTCATGTTTGCAGCTCATATTGCTCAGCACTCCGCTGAGTGGGTGAAAAATTACATGAGTGGTCAGCAAGCAACTTCAAGTAAACGTTAAGCCTTCTCCTTCTTTCAAAACAGTAATAAAGAAATAACAATAATAAAAAATAACTGCTGAGTGGGTGAAAAATTACATGAGTGGTCAGCAAGCAACTTCAAGTAAACGTTAAGCCTTCTCCTTCTTTCAAAATAATAATAAAGAAATGGTTTGATCAGGTCTGAGGCCTGCTGCCAATACTGATAAATAGCTTTTTCATCCACAGCCTGTCAACCAGACATATTGATCTCAAACCAATCTAGAAAGACAATTCATTGAAAACCTAACACCCCTCAGCATGCAAAACAAATTTTCTCCTGTACAGAGAACTGGGAAGAAACCAGTATTGTATCTCTGAGCACATGTAGCAAATGACTTTGATATTTTAAATTTATTCTACAGAAGATACAGCAAAGTTGGTATTTCTGTGTGCACATAGATAACACACAGTCTTCTGTAGACATCTGGGTTTGGTACAGACCTCACCAAAAAAGTCAACCTGCATTCCTACATCATTGGTACAGAATAACAGCACAGAGGTAATCTGCAAAACCCTCTCCATTCTCTCTCCTTTTAGATAACATCCACACAAATCAGTGGAAACAATTCTAGAAGCCAAAGGAAAGGCATCTGTTCAGTGTTTTATCCTTCAATTTATTATAATCAACTCCTTGGTTTTAGGAAGTAAAAACAGGCAAGTTTTCTGCCCCTGTACTGTTGCTGTGGTTTGTGTAGTAACAAAGGATTCTGGATAATAATATTAGAAGGCTAAATATGATTTATTAACATGACTCTCTAATGCAAAGGATTTGGGCTATTATTTGCTCAGTTTGGAGCATCTGAAGCTCTTGCCTCCAGCTTTGTCTAAGGAATGTTAGAATAGCTTACACAATCAGAGAGAACTTTTCACGTCATAGGTTGAAAGGAAGAAAACTTCTATCTCTTATTATTAGGAGACAGGTAGAGAAATCCAAATGTCTTTGAACACACATCAGAGATTTTGTTTATAGAAACTTGTACAGAGTAAAAGACAGTAAAAAATGCTTTCCCATGGGAAGATTTTTCTGTAGGCTTGCATACAGAGAAACTTATAATATGTTCTTGCAACACCTGTACCACTTCAATTTATTTTAATAAATTCCTTGGTTTTAGGAGGTAAAAACAGGCAAGTTTTTTGCCCCTGTACTACCTCCTGTTCCCTCAACAAGGAGCTTTCCTTGCTCTACCCTGCAGGCTGGGCTTGTAGTGATTTTACTAAAAGTCAGGAATGAGCACAATGATCCTTTGCTGGACCAAATCTTCACTACCCCAGTAGAGTAGCCAGACTGTAAATGTAACTTTGCCCCAAGGAGGACCCTCTCAGATGGATCCAGTGAACCAGACATCTCCTCCATGGCAGCAGCAGAGCACTGAGTGGGGCAGGGGGAGTTGTGGGGCTCTAACACAGACATAACCCATTCCAGCTGTGCCTACAGAAACTCCCAGAGATGATGGGAAGCCTTTATAGGTCAAACCCACAAAGCAAGCTGATGGTTTTTCATTTTATCTCAGCCTCCCCATGCTGTGATTTGTTATAATCTATTTTTCTTCCTTCTTCAGCTGGAGCTAGAGTTGGTGGTGTCAACCACAGTGATCACCTGGCCACGAGGTGGGGGACAAATGTTGTCTCTGAGACAAGTCCACTTGTGTCTTGGGAGGAAAAACAGTTTCATAAATTTAGAACAACATCTAGAAGGTAGAAGTGTGACAACACTTTTTCCATGCAAATAATGTCACACTTGTGAGGAGGGGGCCTTCAGTGGTATTCCATGAATGGGCTCATTATGTTGCACCTGACCCTCAGACAGTTCAGTTGCCTTTTTGCTTTATTATTTTTCTTATTTATTTTCGCTTGATGTGTTGTACATCATCAACTGCTTTATGATGCCAAATCCTGTTAAGACCTTACACTGTGCAGAGGCATAATGTCAGAAAGGTTGATCAAGCTGCATTTTCTGTACAGAAAGAGCCTGCTGTGACATTTGATCATCATGTGATGCTCCAAGGAGGAAAGAAGGACTCTATCCACAGATATCCTCAGAGGTCTATATCAAAATCTTCAGAATAACTTTGTCATCATCACTTTTTTTACAAATAGAAAAATAAGAATTGCATTAGCAGGAGTGGGCCTGACTCCAGGTGGAGGCCCTGTGGAAGAATTTGCACACAGTCCAGCTTAGCTCAGGTTCATATTGGCCTCCAAGAAAAACATTCAGAAGAAACATTAAATCCTCTGAAGGGAAATATTAAGATATTCATGAATGGAAACTGACTATTAATTATTTTTCTCCCTCTTTCTCTACATTTCATATTTTTAATGTAAAATGTCATGTAAAGCCTGACATTGATAAAAATGGCAGGAAATGTTCCTTGTTCAATTAAATTACCACGAAGACCAGCTTAACATCTGCTTGGCAAAGCCTTCGTAAAGGCATGGCATTAATATTTAATAAAAATATCTATAGCTTTGGTTGGTCCTGGAGACATTTCACACTTTGCTCACACATGGTGTTTCATATAATTATTCTCTAAAGGCTGTCACTTTAATACTTTAGCAAAATAAAAGCTCCAAGGGTGATTAAATACAGCAAGCATATCTTCTGGAACAGAGTCTTCCTCCAGGAGACCATTTCTACTGACTCTTGTGTTATAAGGAAGAAGTGCAGGAAGGAGAAAGTGGAAAAAATTAGAGGAAAATAGAAGACAGTACAGCTGGAATACAGTCAGAGTTGGTATGTTCAAGCAACACCACTGAAAGCAGAGCTCATTCTGAGCAAAACAAGTGAAAGCAATTCCTTAGCACTGTTTAGTCAAAGCATAACACCTACTTGCAGAGAGTTACACCTAAAACCTTACCAATAAATCTACTCCACTTACTTGATTTATTCCCACAATAATTCCCACAAAGCCACTGCATAGCTGTGTACAGCACCTCAAAGGTACCCAAATCCTTGTCTGCACCACCTGGGGTCTGCTAAATTTCCTAATCTTAGAGACTGCCCTATAGGAATGAAACCTTACTTTGAATGAGACAGACATCAGTATTGTATTGAAAGTTGTTTAGATAGAGAAAAAATTTATCAATTTATTGAGGGAGAAATAAAAAGCAAAGAAAACAATAAGCATAGCCCTCCAGGCTTCCCTCTATCATATGGGACATTTGGGGCATTCACTAAAGATCCTACAGCAAAATCTAGTACTTAAAACCATCAGTTGAATGATTGTGTGTGTGTAGCACCTCCAGCTATTAACACTTCTCAACTCTTACTAGAAAGAGAGGGACAAGAAAAAAATTTCCTTAAACACAGAAAATGGAGAAGCTTCATCTTGAGTCAAGCCTTGGTTTCTTCCTCCCAAAGAAAAAAGGATTTTTTTTTTTTTCTTGTGAGTAAGAAAGATTTTGCATCAGCTGGCTCATGGAAGTATAACTAACTAGAAGTGATGGGATGAAACAGTGTGTGGGGCAGGCGAAGAGATGGCTATCTGGAAACATTTAGCAAAATGGTTAAATGTCAGCCATTAGGCTGTGGAATAGTCAGTCTCTGGAGGGAAACAGCTGAGCCCTGTTGATTGAGTCTTTCTGAAACTGCCTAGACAAAGGATGGGGGAAAAAATTCACTGTAGTGCAGTCCTCCATCTGCAAAGAGCAGAAAAGATGGTTTTCAGTAAGCCTCTTCCACCACTAATTTTGATGGCTCCCTATTTTGCTGAGCTCTCTGTTGATGGAAAATGAGTTCTTTTTGACAATTTGTGTCTGGGGGGAAAAGGGGAGCCCATGACCCCATGATTAAATGCTCTGGCAATGTGCAAGACTTAAACTCTCTCCAGCACGTTGCCCAGATGGGGGTAAAGACTTCCAAAGCAGCAAATAGGTTTCACTGAACTCACACAATCCTGCTATGAGTAAAGGGTCAAGAAGTTGAGACAGAGTTCAAAGAATATGAAAGAATAATGTATTTAGACTGGTTTTGTTCCCTTCATGGTTTATTGGTAAGTATGGACTTTACTGCCCCATGAAAAAGGCTACAGGAGAATACAGAGCTCAAAACCATGTAAAAAGTTTTATCAGATGGGAGCTTACCCCAAGGATCTGTGTAATTATGAAAACATCACCACAAAAATCCACCATGGAGTAACAGAAAGCTTAGATAAGCTTTAAAGACATAAAGGTTACAGGCTACATTCTTGACCCAAACAGATTAACATGGCTTTTTCCAGCCAGTGGAACCACTAGGATTTACATCATTAAAAATCTGACCCCAGTCCTGGAGGTGGCTCTGGAAGTACAACAGCCTTTGTGATCTGGTTTTTTTGGGTTGGTTTTTTGGTTTTGTTTGGGGTTTTTTTGGTTTGGTTTTGGTTTTTTGGTTTTTTTGTTTGTTTGGGGTTTTTTGGGGTTTCTTTTTGGTTTTTTGGGGTTTTTTTGTGTTGTTGTTGTTGTTTTTTAAGAGATATCTGGTCAAAATAAAGTTGTAAATTCCATGAAGTCCAGATTGACTTTTTGTGGGATGGGCAGGTCAAGATTTATGCTTGGTTCTTATGTTCCTTCATAGTTACCTGTTAATGTCTGACACTGAATGCACAATTATGTGAACCTTTAATCATTCTTTTCTTAGTTATGATCACTTTGTGGCACTGAAGAGTCCAATCTTTGGTTAGTATTTCATGTAGACTTGCAATGAAGGAAGGATTGTGACAGAGAAGAGTACTGAAAATGCACCTTAAATCCACTGTCCTTCCTCAAAAGAAGTTAAAGCAGGGGAAAAAAACTACTTTTCATGAAAAGTAGTTATGATCACAGAGTTATATTGGAGTACACTAATTTTGTGCAAAATTTGTCTAGAGATCCCTCAATATGGAGATAACTTACAACAGTTACTGCTCATTAAAACAGCATTTTATAAGCCTGAGAGCCTAGCTCAGCCTTATGGCTATTTTTCACTTGTCCTGTTTCCCCAACTGCATTTCCAATGTTTTGCATATGGCTACATCAAAGCTAAGCCTAAATAAAAAGTTAACATCCAAAGAGCCACTACAGCCTATAACAGTGTGCTTGTAAAGTCCATGTAAATTAAAAGTGACCTTTTGTTTAAAGCTTATGATTTCAGCTCTGCAGCTTTAAGGAATTTTTTTTTTTAATCACAACCAAATTGTGTTAAAACAGAAACTGATAAGAAAACGTTCACAGTCAGAGCTCCAAGTTCTTATTTTTGTGCTTTAACTGACCAGTTTTCCTTGAAGGTTGCTTTGAATTTGTTGTATTCCACAAGAATGCTAGTTTTTCAAACATTCCAGTTTGAGCAAAGCAAATGGTGACAGATCCCCCAATTAAATGTTTTGCAAGTCAGTTCGTTCTTTCAATGTTTACCTATCCACACCAATCATTCAAACTTTGGTCTTACCTGCTCCAAACTCATCTAAATCACTCAAGACTATTCTTAAGTGTTGTCAAATGACAAAGTTGCTGGACAGCTTTTCTCAGCTCTAGGGGGAGGGTAATAGCCACAGTATTTGTGTGTTAACTTTTCTTTGTGTTTAGTATACCTGAAAAATTTGAATTGCTCCTTCCCTATATCACTGTCAAAATACTGTATACCATTAGTAACTTCAACCATGTTCTCACTGTTATCAGTTATTTAGCAGAGTCTAGGAAAACAATATGCAGCATGCTCTATTGGATAATCTCCCCACAAACATGTTTCTTCCCCTCAGAACTTTTCTGCCCTCCTGGAAACACCAGCATTCTACTCAAGTTATCATTTCCCCACCTTCCCCCTCCTGTTGCTTTTCAGCTGTTTTTCAGTGCATTCTCAGAGAGAGAAGCACAAAGTATTCTTATTCAGGCAAAGAATTATCCTGCTCTTCCTGCTGGCAAGCAGAACAATAAATATCCCTTTTTTAAAACTCAAGCATGGCACATTTGAGAACTTGAAGTTGCAGTAAAACTGCAGCAGAGCAGCCAGACATTGCTGATGTTCTTGCTGTTGGTCCCACAGACCCCAGCACAGAATTTACCTCAGAGAAAAGAACAGACTCAAGCAGCAACACAGGATTTTTTGGGGGACAGAGAGCTGGGCACCTGGGAGAGGGGCTGTATAAAAAAGTGCTAATGTGTCCTAGAAGAGCATATTTGTCACTCTCATTTTTCAGCCTTCTGATGTTTTCATTCTTGTAATAGAGTTTCTCATACTACTTTTATAAATATGCACGTTTTTCTAACTGTCTTTTTGCTTTTCATTCTTTCTCCTGGGAGGAGAAAGGTTTGATAAACTTTGTCATTAACCAGTGTGGTTGGAGAGGATGTAACTTCACCTTCCAATCAATAGTTGTTCCAAAAACTCTATATAATACAAAAACCAAAATAAAGTTTACTTCTTCTTCACCTTCACTCAACTGTGTCTCTACACATATTGAAATGGTGGAGACAGGACCATGCTTCTGTTTTCAAATGGTAATGGAAATTATAATGTTTTCCCTATGGGCCCTCTCAGCAACATTTTGCAGCCTGGTGAACTCTTTATTTTGATGTGCTTAATTAGTTAATGAGGCTGGGGAGAAGTCCATCTTAGGGATCATTAGTTAAGGCTTTAAGACGTGGAGACTGAAGAAATTACTGTCTGAGGAAGTAGCAAAACCTCCCACTTGTCAGTGAAACACAGAATTACACCAAGCACAGGAGCTGAACCAGCATTTCTTGGTCCTGTTCTGGGCCAGGCAAGGTGCAGGTACATAACCTGAGTACTTGGGACTTTTTATAGCAGTCCCCCCTGCAGCTCAAAGCAGTGACAACCCAGAGGGAACCAGCACATCTCCCCAGGCTGATCTGATGAGCATGTTGCCTCTTGGAGGTCCTTAAGAGAGGAGATCTCCTCACAGGTGAGGAGGACACTGTGTAGGACATACCTAAGATTCAAGCATGCTTTTAAGCATAGGAAGTGTTATTTTGCATTAACAGAGACAAAAATTAGGTGAGAAGCTTCAGATTTGCTAAGTGTAGAGTTTAGTTTTGCTTAATAATACAACTATCAGAAGAAACAAAAAAATAAATTATTTTTTTTTTAAACAGATATTTTCCATGCCTCCTCTTCCACTTGGACCAATTTTTCCCTTATGCCAGTATAACAGCATGACAGTTTTGCAAAGAGTAGAAGGTAGAGACAGGGAGGTAACTCCAAAGCACAAGATTAAGCAATCCAAGTGTGAGGTGTATCTGGAAAATGGCCACTTATCCCTTAAGACATCTGTGTAGAAGATATCTTTACTATCTGTGTAGAAGGTATCTGTTACAGGCCAAGCTGTTTATACCTGTTACACTCCTACTTATTAACTTTTTACAAACTATATGCAAGTAGAACTTTTATATCAAAGTGCAGAACTAAACTCCCTGACAAGAACAAATGTACTGTTCCAGGAGACCTGTTACTGCAAGAGCTTAATATAATGTGAACCTGCATTTTTTTTCTAAAGCAGCCAGTTTTAAGTCTGTACTTGACACACATTACTGCTTTTCTTTTGCCACTGTGAAAAATGCATATTATATGATTGGCTCTTCACAAATATTAGAATGAATACTACATGTGTTAGGTTAGAGAGTTATGTTGTATTAATTTTTGTACTGCTGTATTAATCTTTTAAATGTAGGTGGTTTTTTTGTTAAGACATAATATTAAAATAGAAACCATGTAATGTAAGATACTTTTTGTAACTAACTCAAAGAATGAATAAGATAACCAAGAAATTCCTCACCTAAAGAAAACAATGCAAAGACACCAAGAAAGAGTTATTGCCTCTTTATCTTTACCTTAGTAAACACCCTAGAACCAATGGAATAAGACAAAGACCAAAGATTAAACAGAAGACACCCTTTGTTTGAGAAAAATGTTTAAGTCATGTATAAAGAAATATAAATATGCAACAAGCTATTGCTTTTAAAGAGTAACCCTTATTAGTGCTTTGTGCTTTTCCTGAGAGAGAAGCACCCGGACGTCCGTAATTCTTTGCTTTTATTGTCCTAACCCTAATTATCCCAATTTGTATTATCTTAATTTTTTTTTATTATTAAACTTTTAAAATTTTAAAAAAGAAGCAAGTGTGAAGCGTTTTTCACAGCCACCATCAGCTAAAACCACCCAGTGTGTGCTGAATTCCCACACATGGGGAAGGGTAGGTCCCTTTAGCAGACACAGCTCACATGCTGAGCCACAGACAGCATGAGAAGCAGGAGTTAACTAAAATCTGATAACTGGGTGGGCAGCAGTGATACTTGGCCAAAAAGTCCTGTGAAAACACCATGAGGCTCAGCTGGACTCAAGAAAAAGAAGGAAGTGATTGGGGAAGAAAAGTCCTCAGAGAGCAGCTTGAAAAGCACGTCAGGGTTCTTGTATGGCAGAAGTGCAATGAGAGCTCAAT
Organism: Leptocoma aspasia; assembly: GCA_013399835.1. Classification (NCBI taxonomy): domain Eukaryota; kingdom Metazoa; phylum Chordata; class Aves; order Passeriformes; family Nectariniidae; genus Leptocoma; species Leptocoma aspasia. The sequence continues at coordinate 283,866 of VXAX01007443.1, read as the reverse complement.
ATTGGCATTTCTTTCCATGTCTTGCTTTCCCAAAACAGATTGGAGAATTAGGCTTTTATCTATGCCAGAATACAGAACTTTTGCAGTGAAGCTCAAAGAAGGAGCTAACAGCTGCCTGTCTCCTCTGGTTTGCTCAAGTCAGCTCACAGCATGCTGAAGTTTGTGTAAAAGTCTGTTCTTTTGGAAGCCTCATCCTTATTTTGCTACCTAACTAAACCCTAAAAGCCTCACTATGAGCATCTCTTCAAAGATTCAGAAAATCCTGGCCTCAGCCCACCATACTTCCACTCCAGCTAAGATGCATCCCACACAGAATCAAGAAAGCTTTAAACTTCTTGGGGAAAACGATGTTTCTGGAAATTATGTTAATATTAGGCTACTTTTTTTTTTTTGTCTCCTTCTCTCATTTCTACTCTGAGAAGTGAGGAGAAGCTCAAACCTATCCCAGCTTTAATATCTTCATACTGTGAAGTCTCTACTCCAAGTGCTAAATTTCCTTTCTGGTCCACGATGTCATTTCTTATGCTACCAGATCTTCCCAGAAAGCTGCTTCTTTAATAAAATTACTAAGGACAACACCTTTTCAGTGCTGAAAAACAATCAGTAAACACAGGTTTTTTTGGTTTTTATGTTAATATTAGGCTACTTTTTTTGTCTCTTTCTCTCATTTCTACTCTGAGAAGTAAGGAAAAACTCAAACTTATCCCAGCTTTAATATTTTCATACCTCCAGCTGTGGTGTCTCTACTCCAAGTGCTAAATTTCCTTTCTGGTCCACGATGTCATTTCTTATGCTACCAGATCTTCCCAGAAAGCTGCTTCTTTAATAAAATTACTAAGGACAACACCTTTTCAGTGCTGAAAAAAAATCAGTAAATACAGGTGTGTCCAGTTTTTGGTTTTTTCCCTCTCTCCAGGTTTCAGTAACCTTTCAGGAAAATACCTCCTTGCAGACTGTTAGTAAAGGAAACAGCTAAGCAGTAAAATGCCAGGTGGGGATGAGGAGGTGTAACAAATGCTATATTGCAAGTAAATTTCCTAACTGCTATCCTAAGAGTAAGAAACAAAGATATTTCTGGAGTTTTCTAGCAGAAAAATCCCTCTGTGGTATTTTCCTTAAGGTTTGGAGCACTATTCCAGAATCAGGTTTACCTGTAGGCTAAGTAGAAGCAAGATGCACTGGCCTCATTCACACCAAAGTATACTTTGGTTACAGCCCTACTGAAATAATAGCTGTTATCAAAAGGGGTTCTTATCCAAAATTAAAACTGGAAATAAATTCAACCTTTAAAGTGCATTTTCCATACGTGCCTTTTTTTTTGTAGCTGCTTCATGCTCTTGTTTTTGTTCTCTGGACTAAAATACAATAAACAGGAAGATGAGTTGGCTTAGACATAATTTCACTTTGGTTTTGATGCAACTTTGGCAAGTGTCCACAATCAAAAAGCTGGTTTTTCTGTACTTTGGCTGCTGGACATAGGTCTCTTAGGGTTTTAACTACAATAGTTGTGTTCAATATTAACAACTATGGTTTTAAACAGACAGAAAACCAAACCAAGACCAAAACAAGCCTTACTCTCTCCCTACATCTTACTTGTGATAAGTAGAATACATTTGATTTCCTATAACAGCAAAATGCAGCACTTTAAGTACAACTCAGTAGAAACTGAATAAAGCATTTAGCTGAAAAGCTTCAGGTAGTTTATAACACAGGAACAGAAAATGCTGTTTACATTTTAACAACATCATTATACTTTCAATGGCATTTGTTTCTGGGAATTTTGATCAGCACAGGGAGCTCATTAGGTAGTCTGAGTAGATGTAACTACAGAAGCAATGTTACAGAATTTAGGATAAAACATATCAAATTACTGCAATCCTTCTACAGTTTTCATTCGATTCTGAATGAAGCATTTTGTCTTCCACCAAGCAAATGACAGATCTTTTACAAAATATTTTTCAGAAGACTATTTCCCCAACAAACTGTCAGGTAGCACTGTGTGAATAATTTCTTTTCAATCTGGCAGCTGAATTAAAACTAAGAAAAAAAGAAAAAAAACATTCCTTTCATGCTGAACCAAATTAGAATAGGTTTCAGTTTTATCTTATTGGGCCAAAAAAACCTGAGACTTCAAAAAAGCCCACACCATTTCACTTGACACAGATACTTCTATTAATAAAATGAAATCAGATATAAAGAAGACTGAAACTCATCATTTATTTTGTGGCCCAGAAGAGAAAATCTGGAGAGGAGGTAGAAAGTCTCAGTCCTGCTTTCTCCCATGGAAATTACAGTCCATACCTCACTTCTCCACCGACACAATATATCACAGCAAAACACCTACAGATGGAAGTACTATTCCCACTTTGTTCAAATTATACAATTTAATGACAATATTATAATATCAAAAGTTAAATATTGCTTAGAGCCTAGGCAAGAAACAATTTTTCCTACACACTACCTTTAATCCACTCAGAAAAACCATTCCCTTCACCAATGCAGGTTTCCTTTAATACTAAATAAACCCCACCAAGAGGTGAGTGAGATTGAGGAAAACCCACATGGTGCTGTCAGGCTCCTGAGGGTATAAATGAGTTTTTATTGCATAGGGCCAAGCCCCACAGCTTCCCTGGCAGGCTGGGCCACCCCATAGCTCCTGGAGGCTATAGGATCCACCCTTTCACCTCTGCCAGAGCCTGCTTCACAGGTCCATGTCAGCAACCAGTGAGGATTTGGGAAGGAATTTTGAATAAGTTAGAGATGGGACCTTTGGGTTGCCTTAGATGGTGTGATTTATTTTTCTTATCTTCTACATATGAAGAGAAGTGTTCGGCTCACATCTTCACTGCATGGCTCAGAAGGTCCCAAGACTTCTAATTACAAGACCTTTTAAGGATTTATTGACCAATAAAACACCGACAAACAAGGATATTTATGCTTTTGACCCAATCCTTAAATATTTTGTCTTATGGATTCATGCTACAGTGTAAGTTTTTTTAGCCAATCATGTTATGACACACAAACCTACAGTAGTGCATTCTAAACTTCTTGCTTGCCTCTGTAACTACTTTTATTTTTTCTATATCTTAAACTCTAAAACTCTAAACTTTCCTCTTAACATGTCTGCTTTCAACTAAAAATCCACATTCTCACTTCCATCACCTAAGTTTGGAAACCTTTTCCAAGGTCTCAAATCAAATATTGTGTTTAATTCTAAGCTTTGGCTTACAGGCCCAAAGTTCTGAGAGTTCCCTGCATTTTGGATTCCAACAGCTGCAGGAGAGCATGGCCCATGAAGGAGGAGAAAAGAATGGTCAACACCATGATGGAAAATGAAGCAGCATAAACTAATGTCAGGATGTTGTAGGGGGAAAAAAACAATTAAAACAAAAAAAGCTTCCACTCCACAGAGATTACATTCAGCAAGTTGCCTCTCTTCAAATTGATTAGGAAGTTTAAAAGGTCACAACAGACAACAGAACATTTGCAGCCTGGAAATGAGTTGGCCTTCAGGGTACTTCAGCAAGGCATTCAGAGTTGGAATGCCTTGCTGAAGCAGCCTGCTCTTCTTGCAGCTAAGATATTGAAACTATAGGCTGACACGTGGAATTTTATGTCTGTGAAACATTTTCAGAGCTAGCATAATTATATTTGAAGTTTTAGCATGATATAAACTGCTTTTAAGCCCCATAAAAAGCTTGTGGTGGTCTGCACAACAAACCTCTCCAGTGCTATAAGCCAGATATTAGTCAAGAAAAATGTTTAGTTTTAACCTTTTCCATCAAACACTCAGAAATTTCCCCAAAATCACTCACTTGTTTCCATATGCATTTTTAATGTTGTGGACACGTCACAAGTCATGGGAAAAAATTTGCTGCCACAAATTTCAGCTAGCTCTGGTAAAGAGCTATTTCTCTAGGAACAAGGGCCCCAACACCTAAATACATCATATGCAATAGTGAAATTCGCTCCTATTACTTCAGACTCCTGGGATCAAGACACCAAGTTAGTCATAAATGCTCTGTGACATTAAGTTTTCCAAAGGTACCAAATCTTTGACTAGTAAACCGTAAATTTATGAACAACCAGAAAACCTCAGCAGGCAAAATTGAATCTTGAGGTTAGCAGAGGCAATTCCAGTGATATAATTTTATTAGCCCCTTACAGCTCAGAAAGCAGCAAGCATCTAAACTAAAGCAGTATCTCCACACCAGGCAGGATTTTGTAAGGAACTACGTGAGCAATGTAAAAAAAAAGGAGCACAGACTGTGCAAAGCTCAAGTGCAACAAACTGAACAATTCCTATCTTTTTTTGCAACTGTACAGTACTGCTGCCAGCAGGAGTGCAAAATGCCACGATGCATTTCTGAAAATGAAAGGCTTCTCCCCATCCCAGCCAAGGCCAAGCCAAGTTTGCAAAGAGCCCCAGGGGTTTATAAATAGATATATTTTATATATATATAATTATAATA
>VXAX01007443.1:236832-279353 GCA_013399835.1 Leptocoma aspasia | reverse complement strand
TAATATATATAAAATATATATTTAAAAATATATAATATAAATAATATTTTTTATTTATAAAATTATAAATAAATGAGACCTCCAACACCCTGCAACAGGTCGCCCTGCCTCATTTTTTGGGAAAAACCTCCTCTGGGAAAACTCTGGTGGGAGCTCAGAACCAGCAGCATGGCTTTCACTTGCATGGATAGTCATGCTCTAGAGGAACTGGACTACAGATATGGGGAAAAGGGGATTCTCACAAAGGAGATGACCTGCCCAAGGTCCCACTCTCTCTCTGCCACTGCTCCAAGGAAGCAGCCCACCCCACAGCTTCCCAGGAGCAGCTCCATGTCTTTGTAAAAGGCTCACCAAATAAAGATACTATCCAGCAGTTAACAACCAGCATGTTAGCTAATAGCCTCAGGGAATCTGAGGGCATTTTATGCTCTAATACTCTGTTCATTAACTGTAGTAACAACCAATTTCAAGGTGATTATTGCCATTATAAGCTATGATCAATTTTTTAAACATGTTTCCATTTTTTATCCAGCTTAAATCTGGTGCAATAGAGCAAGGGGAGCAGCTGTGTTGAGAATTAGACTTTTCCCCAGATTAATATCTGATTTGCCATCAAAGAGAATACAGGACACATTCTGTTAGGTTTCTAATTGTTTCTACCATAAAACTCCACCACACTGAAATATGATCTCTAATAATTTTTAGTTTGAACTTCCTATACATAATCCATCTGACTAGATGGTCCTCAGCAAAAGCCGTTAAAGCAATTTGTTTCACTTACGTAGAGGAATAAATCAGCACTTAATTAGCTGTGGTTTATTATTAACAGCACTGGTGAGCTGACCATATGCCATGACTTCATCCACTCACACAGAAAAATGAGAATATACTGATTGTTTTTATTATGTCTTTCGACACTCAGCCAGGGCTCCAGTGAAATGAAGATGGAGAGTTTTTTGCAATGTTACTCAATGATAAATAATAATATCCTACAACACTTCACCCTGGCTTTCAGGATTCACCTTTATATGCTCTTTTACTGGAAGCACTTACATCTCTTACAGCAGAAGAAGATATAAATATAGCCCAGATTGTTTCCAGGAGATATATTATACATAGCATACTACATTTCTTTGTGGACCTTCAAATACACTGGCTTCAAAATGTGGCATATGTTCAACTCCAGAATACTTGAGAAACAGTATGCATTTAATGTAAAGAGCAGAAAGACACACCTTCCTAATTTTTTAGACTTAATTGAGTCCATCCTGCAAATCCTTATGAAGTCAGTACAGTACCAAATAACACAGGGTTTGATCCTCTGCCAGGACAGCCTTAAACTCTTTAATAGACACAGCGGCAAAATAAAACTTTCTTGAAAACATTACAGATTGATGAACTGCTTTGGAACAAGTTCAGCTGCACAGACTTTCTCCACTCTGGATAGACCCAAAGGTCCTTTGAGATGCAGACCTATGAACCATGGGGGCAGACACAGATACAACTTCAACTCAGCAAACAGCAGGTGGTTTATATTTGTCCAAACAGGAGCAGAGAGCCTTCAAATCCAAAGGCAGATAGTGGAGTTTTTGCCTCTTTGGATAAGGAAAAGACTGTCCTGGATGGGAGATGTTTGTGGGGAGAGGTGGGGTTAGTCACCATGAGCCAGTGGGTCTGTTCTTAAATATCTTTAACCAAAGATCTCTCCGGATGGTCACACTCAGAGTTGTGGTCAATGGCTTGGTGTCCAGGCAAACAACAGTGACAAAGGGCATTCCTCCATGGTTGGTGTTGTTAGTGACAAGGACCCTCAGCAAGTTTGCTGGTGGCACTACACTGTGGGGTGCAGTCACACGCTGGTGGGAAGGGATGGCATCCAGAAGGACCTGGACAGGCTTGAGAGTCAGCTGTGTAAACCTCAAGAAGGCCAAGTAGAAGGTCCCACAGCTGGGCCAGAGCAGTCCCAAGCACCCAGAGAGGCTGGGCAGAGAATGAGAGCAGCCCTGAGAAGAAGGAAGAGAGGGTGTTGGTGAATGAGAAGGAACATGAGCCCAACACATGCACCCACAGCCCAGAGAACCATCTTCACCCTGGGGTGCCTCCCAAGCACAGTGGGCAGCAGGTGAGTGAGAGCATTCTCTCTGCTGGGCTCTGGTGTGACCCCACCCGCAGTGTTGCATCCAGATTTGTGGTTTCAGCCTGAGAAGTACATGGGTCTGCTGAGGCAAGTCCAGAGTAGGCCACCAAGGTGATCAGAGGCGTGGAGCACTTCTCTTATTGAGACAGATTGAGAGAGCTGGGGCTCTGCAGCCTGGAGAATCTCTGGGGAGAGCTCATAGCAGCTGTTCCATTACCTAAAGGGCTACAAGAGAGCTGCNTTGTGGTCAATGGCTTGGTGTCCAGGCAAACAACAGTGACAAAGGGCATTCCTCCATGGTTGGTGTTGTTAGTGACAAGGACCCTCAGCAAGTTTGCTGGTGGCACTACACTGTGGGGTGCAGTCACACGCTGGTGGGAAGGGATGGCATCCAGAAGGACCTGGACAGGCTTGAGAGTCAGCTGTGTAAACCTCAAGAAGGCCAAGTAGAAGGTGCCACAGCTGGGCCAGAGCAGTCCCAAGCACCCAGAGAGGCTGGGCAGAGAATGAGAGCAGCCCTGAGAAGAAGGAAGAGAGGGTGTTGGTGAATGAGAAGGAACATGAGCCCAACACATGCACCCACAGCCCAGAGAACCATCTTCACCCTGGGGTGCCTCCCAAGCACAGTGGGCAGCAGGTGAGTGAGAGCATTCTCTCTGCTGGGCTCTGGTGTGACCCCACCCGCAGTGTTGCATCCAGATTTGTGGTTTCAGCCTGAGAAGTACATGGGTCTGCTGAGGCAAGTCCAGAGTAGGCCACCAAGGTGATCAGAGGCGTGGAGCACTTCTCTTATTGAGACAGATTGAGAGAGCTGGGGCTCTGCAGCCTGGAGAATCTCTGGGGAGAGCTCATAGCAGCTGTTCCATTACCTAAAGGGCTACAAGAGAGCTGCAGGGGGACTTTTTACAAGGGCATGGATTGACAAGACAAGGAGAAAAGGCTTTCTACTGAAAGAAGGCAGGTTTACCTCAGGTAGAAATGCTTCCCTGTGAGGGTGGTGAGGCACTGGAATGGGTTGTCCAGAGGATCTGGGGATGCCCCATCCCTGGAACTGTTCAAGGCTAGATGATGATGCTCTGAGCCATCTGGTCTAGTGGAGGGTTCCCTGCCCATGGCAGTGGAATTGGAACAAGATTATATTTACGGTCCCTTCCAACCCAAACTGTTTCTTGATTGATGCAGAGCCATGCTGAGGAGGTGCACTGTGCCCATCAACCAAAAGGGTCAAGGAAATTAGCAAACACTAACTGCTGCAAGAGCCAAAATCAAGAGGAATGGGGACCATGGTCTTTTCCACTAACACATTCAGGCTTCCCACAGCACAGAGATGTGCTGGCAGAATCTATGGCATCTCTACTAGATCATTCCCTCTCGTGTCACCCAAAAGTTTCTTAATCTCCCTTACCTGATGTGTGTTTTGTGACTAAATCTCCCCCACATCTGGAACTGTGCTGAGACCATCTGCTCTTTCCTCACAAAAGGAGAGGGTGGTGACTTTGGTCAGCCTGACTCAGCACCCAGAGGAGTTACTCTGCTTGTTAATACAGGTGTGCAGGGGGAGAGGAAGTAGGCCAAAAATTAGGACTGCTTTTACAGCTAAGGCTCCTGCAGAGAATTGTTGATTTTTCCCTTTCTCCTCCTCCTTGAAGCATCAGGCTTCACTGACAGCTGACAGCCTCCTCAGAGGAGGCACCACTGAACTTCCTTGGTTGTTTCCAGATCTGAAATGACCTTGTTATGTCTCTAGACAGGATTATTTAAATGAAAAAATTCTCTGAGGAGGAGTGAATGCACCAAATTTCCTCTTATTTTCTCAGGACTCTTAAACTCTCAGCATGCAATACTATACTTTCAATTTCAATGTACCTGTGGCCACAGGCTGGTTTTAGGTGCAGAACACTGCAAAAGTGAGTAGCAAAGGGCTGTTCCAGGAATATCATGGAGACAGGAGATGAACAGGGATTTACAAGTACTGACAGTAGCTGGTCATATGCTCCACCACATTTTTTTTCCCCATTACTTCATTGTCATGCTCAAATCAGGGATATCTTAGTTCTTCTCATCATTGGTAAAATAAAATTCAAACCAGTCCACGCAGCCAAGAAGCCTTGAACCAGACCTATTAAATCAGAGTCCTAATCAGGATGTAGATAGACAGTCACCTGCACTGACATCCTTAATCTGCATTACCTTCAGCCTGTTTGCTGTCACAGCTCATTCATTTGAGGCTTCTATAGACACTGAAGAACCATTTGCAACTTGCTTAATTGACTCTGGAAAAACTCTCTGCTGCCCCAGCAGCTCTAGTCTTGTGGCAAGGGGAGGAAAAAGTTACAGATCACAGAAAGCTAGTCCTGTGTCTAGGCATGGCTTTGTTTTCAGCAAGGAAGGGAAGAAGCCACACAAACTCATGGCCTGGGTAGCCACAGATCTGAACTTGGAGGAAACTGGGAACACATTAATCCTTTCAGTCTGCTGAAAAGATTTCACTTGAAAGAAGGCCACAATCCAACACTTGTAAAATGTCATTTGAACACTGCTGTTCCTCCAAGGACCTGAAAGGGCAAAGGGAATGGAAATGACACACAGCACACCAAGGCATGGCCCCCACAGGAAGCACCACAAGCATGGTGAGACTGAACAATAAAATCAAGGTGCACCATCACATTCCCTCAAGTCACTGAAGCTCCAGGAAAAGCATCCAATTCCCTTGGTCCAGCAGAGCACTTGAGCACATGTGCAACTTGAAACTCAAAGCTACAGCACTGGTATAAGTGAGATAACATCACTTTTAATAGAATGCCACTTGTAGGAGAATATCCTTATTTTTCTAAGCAGTCTGGATGGAGGCCTTAGATGCCTGGCCCTTGGTACCTGTTGTAATTACATTTCCTCTCAGTATAAGCATTATGAACCAGAGCTGGGTTTGTTCAGGAAAGGGGGGAAGGATCTCTATTTTGCACAAAGCCTCATTAGCCAGTGTCAGGTGCATGGTTTTGTTTTTTTTGTTTTTTTTTAATATCAGCTGAATGGAAAGGGTTATTCCTTCCAAAAACTGTCCAATACCCATTACTGTTAAATACTTGCTGATCTTGTAATCACAGTCATCAGTTGCTGGATGTCATCTCATATTTTCCATGGCTTTTGGCACCTCTGTGTGGTACTACCAATTAATGGCAGCAGCATGTTGATCTTTAGCTGCCAAGTGCTGCTGGCCAGCACCCTAAATTTTCAGTGGTTCCTCACCCTGGCAGAAAGAACTGTTTCCAGTGCAACCAGGAGCAAAGGGAAAAAAAGACATGGGGATTTTTAACACATACATCTATAGAAGTGATATATCAGCAGTGAAAAAGTGCCTGTGCCAGCTCCTCAGCTCCATCAGCAGAGAAGCCCACAAAGGCTGTGTGATCCATGGCAGCCTAAGACCTGGTCTTAAATTTTAAATAAAAATTTTCCTCAGCCCTGCTTCCATGATTTACATTTGTGCTGATCAATTGACACAGGGTGTCAAATGCTATCGAGCTGATTGATATGGTAAACAAGGACTAAATGTGCACAAAACACAAAGGCAGTAAAGAATCACGTCCTGATTCCTTAACAGCTCCCTCTTTCCCATGGAATACACTTCCCATGAGTTGATGCACTGCTCCTCACTCCCAAGCAATGGAAACAGCTCTGTGTCAACTCTGCTCCTGCTGACAGCCCCAAGGGAGTTCGAGCTTGTTGCTCCTCCTCTTAGCCCACAAACTTCCTCCTTGCACCCCTGCCCACAAAATGATATTTTACAGGGGTATCTTCCAAATCTCCCTGTAAATGCATCAGACTAAATCCTGCCTCCAGTTCAGCCTTTGCTGGTGTTTGTGAGCAGATTTCACCTGCCTCTGTGCAGGGAGCACACAGGTGTGAAGATGGTCTGTGGCATGTCTTAGCAAAGATTTGTGAGAGGATCTGCCAGTCCAAAGGAAAACCACATCTGGTTTTAAACACGCCTGACCCAGTGCATGCCTACAGTGAAGATGGAGACATTTACTCCAGATGTTTATCTGATCCTTGGCAGTCATGTATCCAGTGATTCCTCTCCTGTTTCCTAATTATGTTCTGATCAACTTACTTGGAGCTTTTTTCCTCGTACAGTAAAGCTTGCTGAAAGTGCCTCTGCTTCAGGGACTCTTTTGAAATTGTCTTAGCTTCCAAGGGTAATGAACTCCTTTATAATAAACGCCCAGCTATAATATGAACAATACTTGGCTTCCAGGAACTGCCTTATAATTACACGGCTCAGCATTGCATGTCAGAGGTTTGCTTCATCTTTAATATTTTATGAAGAAGTTCAGATTCTGACAGTAAAAGTATTTAACCCAGAGGAACCTGGAACCCTGGCTATTATTTTGCAAAGTAGCCATCCAGCTACACTTCTGTGCACCACCATTATCCCTGGGGCATACTCACACCCTTTGATACTCTCTAAGTAGACACAACCACATGCTGTCCAGATGGAAACCTGGCTGCATCATTACATTATATTGAAATAACCCAATACCACCTGTTTCTGCTGGGGTCCCTGCCAACATTTTCCCATAAAACATTTATTTTGCTAATATTTTAGTTGGTCACCTCAGAAGGACACTTGAAGTTAAAGATTTACCATGTGTGCAGCCATGACGAAAACCATAAAAAAAAAGACAAAAAAAAAAAAAAAGAAAGCAACAAAGCTCAATAGCTAATGCCTATTGTTTAAAAGGTGGATGTTCACCTGGGCACCAGGCATTAACACTCTGCAGGGACAAAAAACCAAATACAGGTTTTTGGCAGTGTAAATCAAGGGAATTATCTTAACTGTCTTGGTACTCACCTCTCACATAATTAAAAAAAACTTTCATGCATGGAGTGGGGCTGGTATACAATAACACCAATGAAAACTCATTGGGGTTTTGTTGCTGTTGTTTTTTATTAATCTGGATCTGTCATGTTGTAAAACCCCCAGTCTCCTTTCTCTCCCCCTCTGCAGATAAAACAGTTTATCCTCAGCAAGTCTGTATAAATGAGAAAAGCCTTACAACTCCTAGCCTACTTGAGATAATTAAAGCATTTATTAGATACCTTCCACAGAAGCAATAGGATTTTTTAAATTTAGATTTTAGTTTTTTAGAGACACTTTCCTTAAAAAAAAAAAAAAAACAACTTATCAAAAACATTTGATAAAAATTTTCCTGGCATGTTGTCACTTAGGTATATACCCTTTTACTTTTCAGTGTTGATCTCTGTTTGTACCAAAGTCCAACCAGTGGCTGGACTTCACACAAAGACTTTTTTTTCCTCACATATAAATATTTCACTTGAAGAACAGCAAAGGTTATTAACAAGCTACTACTCCCAGTATATTTTCTGGGTTTCAATTATTGCAATTCAGTTTTAAAAGCTGCTGTTCTCCTAAGGGAGAGGTAACAATGCCACGTAAAGTGACCAACAGAACCCCAAAAAGACCCAGCAGTGTTTCTTGAAATACAGTAGATCAAACACACGTGAATTATTTGACAAATATAGGCACATCAGTAGGAAAAAAAGGATGTGATCCAAAAAGAAAATCCAGAAACAGAAAAAATGTTTACAAACTAAGTAGGTAATCCCTAATTACAAATGAAAATGTCTTTAGCTGTTAGAAAACTATCTTACAACAGGGGGAAAACAGTTGAAAAAATAAAAATGTGATTTTTTTTCTGCATATTTTGTTTGAATATATTTAAGATACCTCCAATTATATTAACCTACAAAATTAACCAATAAAAATCCACCAGGAAAAAATAACAGCAATTACAAAAAAAAAAAAAAGGTAAGAAAAGAGTGTATAAAACAGCTTCAAGTTCACTTTCTTGGATTTGTTCTAAATATAGCCCTAGCCATTTGCATCATGTCACAGAATACTTTTATAGCTTGTAAAAGAACAGTGTGAGAATTGAAAGGAAAGAGAAAGGGACCAGTCGTAAGTTTAGCCCTGTTTTGTTCCTTCTTCCTTTTTATCTTCATTCCACATTCCATTCCCAATAAAATCACCCATTTATAACCAAATCCGTGGCTGTTGGCACGAAAGTAATTTAAATTTTTGCCTATTTTTAAAAAGCCAGCTTATAACCTGAAAGCATTACAGTAATTGATTAACTATCACAAGCAAAGCAAAGTATCTATTTGACAGGTTCTATTCATGGCCACATCCCTTCCCTGCAGACAGGTAGTTAGATAATTAAGCAATCCATTTCACTGCATATATGCTATACACAAAAGCAACTGGCACACAATGAATCTTGCTAAGCTTTTGTTCAACATATGAAATACTGGATAATCACCCTTTTTTATGAAAGCACTTGACCTTTAAATTGATATTCCCCCCCCAAAAAAGATGGTAATCACTACTCAAAGAGATATTGAATGCTCTGCAGCTAATCCAGAAGATCATTGCCCATTAGTTATTATTAGATTTCTTTTTAATCTAAAAGTGAGTATTTGATCACAACAAAGAGAAAAAGAAAATACTGTTTAGGTTGCTGTGAATGCCTATACTCTCCCCCTTTGTAAATCACAGTGACAATCAGAGTTAAAGACTACCTGCAACATGAATGTCATTTACACATTCAATCCCTACTCAGAGAGCAGCTTTATAAGCTTTGAATGACAGAAAGCCAGATTAGCAGTGACAGTGATTTTAAACATAACATATGTTACATGTATCACAAGTTTTTTTTTTTCTTTAGCAGCTGATGAGTATTATATTCTTTTATATAATACATTGGAAATATATTTCTATTCCTCAGTTTAGGAAAAGTGAATCAAAAATGTTTAAATGCGATGGAGAAACTGCACAGCTTTCCAAAAAAAAAAAAAAAAGCAAGGACACAAAAAAGTATTCTTTCCTTTTATTACATTTTAACTTTTTCCCTGTCCACTTTTTACATGGCATCACTAATCATATGCTGCATCCTAGAAATGATATTTCTGCTATACCCTGGCCAGAGTCCAGCCTGTGCTGGTTCACATCCTTATCAGTGACCAGGAAGAGAGGATGGAGAGCACTCCCAGCCAGTTTGCAATGACACCAGGCTTGGGACAGGCTGGGTCTGTAGAAAAGGTGGCCAGTATATGTTTCCCCCAAAATATATATAACCAAGAGCAGGTCAGAAACTGCCTTCTTGCAGTAAAAAGCTTCTCTGAGCACAAAATTGAAAAATCTTTATGGAGAAGAAAAGCCACTGCATGCTTTTATGCTTGTTTATTCTAAGCCTTTTAAACCTCATGGCTATTTCACCAAGGTATGTGTGACAGATTAAATACTGGTTTTTCGTATTAGCAGTTACTTAATATTATTTAATACTCTTGGACTTGAAGCAAAAATAATTAGGAAATCCTTTTCATGTAAGAAGATAATCTAGAAAATGGCCTTAAAGGTCTGGCCATCAGATTTGGTAATCTGACACTTTCAAGCAGTCCCTTTCCAGTCAAATGCTCCCAATATTCTTCATGACTGTTTTACCCACATGGGTACCCAGACACATACGTGGCAGTCCAGCACAATTCAGTCTGACCCTCACCCACATTTGCATGTTAGATCTGATACCTGCCTAGCTGGTATGTGTAAATCACAAGGCAGAGGACACAGTACATTCAAATTTGACTTGTTTTTTCTGCAGGATATGTTTTGTTCCACTCCTCCCATAAGTTGCTTTTAGGATGTATTGAAATGTTCCCTGCCATCACTTCTCTTTTTGTTGGTATGTGATGCCTTTTGGGGACTACCTAAAAGCAGAAGCCAGGCAAAATTAAATGAATAAAAAGCAGTTATATTTATTGAAAGGCCTTCAGGTACATTTTGGGCAGACAAAACTCCCCCAGGGGCTACACCCAAAAATGGGCAACGGGTGACAGGCTTTCACACTTTTATAAGCTTGGTTCATTTGCATATTGGGGGTTAATCTCCCAATTACAGCTTCAGGTAATGAAGACATTTATCCCAAGTTTGCTCCTCCCCAACTCACTTTTGTTTGTATTTCTCTGGGCCTGAGGCAGTGAGGTGTCCTTGATTCCCAGGCCTGGAGAGGAATTGTTGTGTCTGACCAAAACGGGAAAGCAGTAGCTGACACTCTATTTTAAGTTTGGAGTTATACACTACAGAATTGCAGGATTACAAATACACGAAAAACATAAAAGCTAAAATCCTAAAGTATCAGTAGTGGCTTAATCCCAGCTGGATGCCAGACACCCACTAAAGCTGCTCCCTCACTCTCCTCCACAGCTGGACAGGGGAAAGAAAATATAACAAAGGTTTCATGAGTTAAAATGAGGACAGAGTGAGATCACTCAGTCCTTGGTTTGTCTTGGTTTAAAAAGACAAATGCCTGCTGAGGAAGGTGGGAACCTTCCTGGAATGGGAAGACAACACCTGCCCCCAAATTACTGTATGTAAATTATGGCTCTTCCAGGCAAAAATGATGGAAAAAGGAATAACAATTCTTTACTAGAATGTATATGTGTCCTAAGACAGACAAACAACAATAAAACAGTGACAGACTTTTCCCACCCATTAAGCAATTCCCCCTTTTTGTGTAGCTCATCATCAGTGCTCTCAGGGCATTATGCTGCAATTCCCAAAGAAAACCCCAGTGGGAGGGACCCGACCCCACCCCACAGGCAAGACTCCCAAACCCCAAAACTTCACTGGAATGCCACCACAATCACCAAATACTGTCACAGCAAAATGGACTTGAATAGAGATAGTAATTGAATTTATTACCAACAAAATCAGAGCAGGATAATGAGAAGTAAAACAAGACCATAAGAACTCCTTCCCTTCCCCAGCTCCTTCCCAGCTCTGCCTCTTTACCCAGCAGTGCAGAAAGATGGGGATGGGATTATGGTCAGTTCATCACACTGTTGTTCCTGCTGCTGCTCAGGGAGAGTAGTCCTTCCCCTGTGGGCTGTGGGTGGATCTCTGCATCCCCATGGATCCCATGGGCTGTGGGTGGATCTCTGCATCCCCCATGGATCCCCATGGGCTGTGGGTGGATCTCTGCATCCCCATGGATCCCCAGGGGCTGTGGGTGGATCTCTGCATCCCCATGGATCCCCAGGGGCTGTGGGTGCATCTCTGCATCCCCATGGATCCCCAGGGGCTGCGGGGCACAGCTGCCTCACCATGGTCTCACCACAGGCTGCACAGAAATCTCAGCTCTGGCTCCTGGAGCACCTCCTGCCCCTCCTTCTCCACTGACCTTGGTGTCTGCAGAGCTGTTCCTCTCACATGTTCTCATGTCACTCTCCTCTGGCAATAATTACATCTATGCAATTACTTTTTGTTCTGAAGTATGCTCTCACAGAAACATAACCACCATTCTGGACTGGTCCAGCCTTGGCCAGCAGTGGGTCCTCCCTGGAGCCAGGTGGCATTGGCCCTGCCAGACATGGAGGAAGCTTCCAGCAGCTTCTACAGAAGCCACATCTGTAGCACAATGCTGCAGCAGTTTTGAGAGGACTGTATGCCCGTGGGAGGGACTCACATTGCAGCAGTTTTGGGAGGACTGCTGCTCATGAGAAGTAGACCCACACTGGAGAAGTTCACAGAGAGCTGTCTCCCATGGGAAAGGACCCCATGGTGTCACAGGGGAAGGACTCCTCTCCCTGAGCAGCAGAAGAAAATCTCAGTGATGAACTGACCAAAACCCCCATGCCCTGAGCTGTCGGTGGAAGGAGGGAAGGGACTGGGGGAAGAAAAGGTGTTTGTGAGGGCTTATTTTACTTCTCATTGTCCTCCTCTGATTCTGTTAGTAAGAAACTCACTTTGTATCTCTAAGATGAGCCTGTTTTGCCCCTGGAAATTTTCCCCCTGGGACTTTTCTCCAGTCCTAATTCAATCCATGAACCCTTTGTTAATTTTTTCTCTCCTCTGCCCAGCTGTGGCAGGGGAGGGTGAGTGAGGGACTTTCATGGGTACCTGGCATTTGGCCACTGCCTAACCACAACACCTTGAGAAAGAAAAAAGGAGAAACTGAAACAAGATTTTAATTCATTAATTCCTACAACACACGAGTCTGTATTTCATCATTTTATCCATAATATTTAAGTTTACCCTTATTTATTTCTTTCATCCTTAAACTGCTTTTCCTTAGACCCCACCTGAAGTCCCTGAAGTCAGACCCCTTCCAGCCCATACCAACAAATACAAATGGAGTTGGGTACACTGAAAACAAGAAATGAAGGTGTGCAAATAGTTACAGTAAGAACCACTCATTAAATTATTCAGAAGAGCTACTCTGATGCTGAAAGCACTCAAACACATGGGAGTTTTTTTTCTATTTAATAAAATCAGCAGTATTGGAGACAATAATGACATTTTAAATGAGAACTACATATATCTGTGAATACATCTGGGATGTTTGGGGTTTTTTGCTGTACCTCTATCACCTGAAATATCAAACTGCATGTCTGTGGTAGGCAGTCATGTGAAATGCAGACATTTCATCTTCAAAATACTGAAAGAGTCACTAAAATTGCCGTATCATGATAGTTCATCAGGTTATTCAGATGTTTGTTTGTAGGAAAAAGAATTTAATATAGTGATATTTTGATCCTAAAAATTTTTTAAGTTAATTGAAATTAATAGAATGAATTAAATCAAATAAAATCCTAGTGTAAATTCCAATATCACTGTTGATTTGGTTTAAAATCAGATATTCTGTGCCAAACATCTTCTTGTGTATGCAGAAGGACTGATGGTGCTGTTAAGGGGAGGTTTGCCAATTTAAAGGAATAAAGTCTTGCACTTCAGATGTGCCAAACACTTCCATTTTCTTCCTACATTTAATACACTATTCAATTTTAAAAAATTGTCTTCCATAAAAGCTACTCCCAAAACCTTCATACTGTAAATACTTATCTTTGGATGGGATTAATTCTTTTTTTTGGAGTTGCTGCTACTCTTTGCACTGACTAGAGAGAGTAAAACCAAATTGCTTAGACAGCTTTTAAATAGCTAAAGCTGGAGCAATTAATCCCACCCAGAATTGAGGAAAAGGTCAAATCCAACTAGTGACCAAGGACAACAGCATCACCACTACAAATAAGCACAATTTAAAAAAATATAAATGTACAACATGGAACATCACTGTGCACTCTGCTTATATAGCCCCCAGGCTAATCTATTTCAGCATTTAAACCCAAAACGAATTGCTGCAGGAAATCCTACTTTTGTAGCTGGACAACAGAGGAAAAGAGCAAGGATGGATGTTTTCAAATGCAAAACCAGGAGTTAAACAGTTTTGTTTTGTTTTTTTTTTCCCCAGCAACTTCCAACAAGAGCAGAGCTTCTCACTGGGACTGAGAAAGGCTTGACTGGAGACATCCAACAGAGTGACTGCAGGGCCCAGTCCCCCACAACACACGTGCCCAAAAAAAGCAGCAGAGATCAAGGGCATCCTTGTCCTCCTCTGGACAACAGTGAGAAAGTCATTCTTTTTAAATCCCTCTCGAATGAGTCTGCCAAAGGAAATGTCTGAGGTAGAGAGAGAAAATAATCCGGTTCTCCCCTGCCCTAGCACAAGGCCTTCTTTACCAGATCATTGTCCTTCATCCCTCTCCACACCCTCCTTATTTGGTTACTTTTCTCATGATTATATTGGGAATTTTAAGTCCAGACCATGGAAACTCTGAAGATAAGTCTATGTGCACGTGTGCAACACTTGTACATCCAGTCCCGTACCAAAAATCCAGTCAATGCCATGTCATGATTAAGAGTTACCAAAATGTACAGCTGCTTCAGTGCTAAATAATGCTGATAACATCAACCCTACTTTGGTAGTTCTGCTGATAAAAATCATTTCCCTGCCTCCAGTGATCCAGTCCATAAATCCTTGCAGGACAACAGCAATTAAGAAACAAAAGTGAAAAATATAGAAGATGCTAAAACAGTTTTAGAGCCCTGAGGAAAACAGAAGTGGCAATCTCATGTGAGATTCACCATCAGATCAATCATCAAACTCTGCTTAAAAAAAAACCCAGTTACAGAAACATGACTCTTACATTATGCTTTTAGGATATAAACCTCCCCACAGAAGCAGCTGAATTAAGTCCAGAACAGCTTATTATTATTATTTTGGTTAATATTATGTTTTTCTACTTCCTGTAAGAAACAGCAGCTGAGCTGACTATGCCATTGTCCAAGTCAGTGCCATTCACAGAATGTGGGATACAGGACTCAGTGCCCCACCTGGAGCAGATGATGCTCAGGGACACTGAGTAAAAGTTAATGCAAAAAAACAGGAGGCAAAAGATAGTTGAGGGTAAAGAAGTTCTGTAGGAATTAGAGCAGGAAACAGAGTCATTACAGAAAATGTTCTGGATACAATATGAAATTTTTCTGGTTCTTCTCATGTGTCTGTATAGCTCTGGACCAGCACCCTTTGGTTCAGACAGTATTTGGAGCACAGTGGTGAAAGCAGCTGGTGTAAACTCTACTCTAGCCTTAAAAAAAAAAAAAAAAAAAAAAAAAAAAAAGTTTTACAAAAACAAACAANAAAAAAAAAAAAAAGAGTTCTCACATAACCAACTAAAAAATGTGGCATGTAAAGAGCCAGAGTAGGACTGTTAAAGGCAGGGTATAACTAGCCATGGTCTGAAAACTGTTCCATGTTTGTGATCTCACTGGAACACACACAGTCCCTGCAGCCACACAGGACCTAATTTATGTGACCTTTTTTGAAGCATTTTAACTGATAATATTTTCTAGGGCCTGATCCAGGCCTCTAAATAGACAGTAGGTAATTACCAAAAGATACTGGAAAATAGAAGCCCTTATATGTTTATAACTGTATTTTCATAAATCAAAGAACACTCTAAAAATCTCGGTCCTTTAGCAATGGTTTTGAATGAAAAGCCAAGTCTTCCCCAAGTGTCAGCATTTCCATGTGTGTTGAATTTGGGCATTACTCCATACACATGGACAGACATACTTTAGAGAGTCCCATTTCTGACTCTATTTTCTTTACTGAACAAATTCTTCCCTTAGTGATGCTGGTGTAACTCTGCAGTGCCTCAGCCAGCTCCAATGGGCACGTACTGTTGTCATTATCAGCACAAGCAGGGAAAATCTATCCTGAAATGCCAGAGAATTTATTAGTTTATTTATTGATGTGCTAGCTAGGGGACCCAAGGGTATCATGAGTGCTTGTATGGAGTCAACACCTTTCCCTAACAGCACGGTGAACAAGGAAATTCCTGCTTGTTAAACAGCCTACATCTGCAATAGCAGACTAAAACCATCTCTCAAGTACATGTATTCCTTGATCCACAAAGACACATTTCACAACCCATGAATCAATTGTCTTCACTCTCCAAACACAAATGGTGGTGTCCTGCACTCATGTACAGTAGTGTTAATCCAAAATAACGCCACCAAGTCAGTCGAGGTGCTCCAGATTTCCACTGGTGTGAGTGAGAGCATTTGGCACCCAGCACCTATGGTTATAGACCCTCAGCTGCTGGAGATCATCACAGTTCTTTCAAGTCAATGCCTCTGAAATTAATGTAGTTTTGCTGATTTACACCAGGTGAGGATCTGCCTTGTGGTTTCTGGCTTTAAATTCTCTTCCTGTCAGCCATCTCGTTTCAAAATGGTTTCAATAGACAACTCCTAGCCAGAATTTCCTCTGCTATTTATAGGATTATTTCAAGAGTTTCTACGATAATCCCCATATTTCCATCTTTATATCAGAGCCTTTTTCAGGATTGTGTTACAGCCAAACTATTCACATATCCAGATGACACCACTCCTTCCTCTTCTTTTCCCTTCCCTATTTGGGATGATTATACAGAGAAGAAATATCTCTCATGGTCAGATCTTCAGCTGGCATAAATCAGCATAAAATTGACATGAGTGATTTGCATCATTTAGCAATATAGAAGAAAAGACAAAAAGAAAAAAGAAAAAAAATTAGTTTTTACCAATGCAGTTTAAAATTAGTAACAGGTCTTTAATATTGAAAGAATATTAAAATGTAACCCATATGTACACCTTTGATGTGTGTTTTATGGGCTCAGCTAGGCATCATTTACAGCTTGGAATGACAAAGCTTCTTGCTGTTTTGTTCCATAAAATCCTCAGCAATTCTGCCCCTAAGTACTCCATACTTATTCAACATACTTCACCTCAAGTGTACTTAAAACACACCACCAAGGGCTTTCACAAAAAAAAAAAACCCTTTTCTGTTGATTTCACATGTTCTTTTCATCCAGATAAATGTTAAATTCAACCTGTTGAAATAGGTCAGGTCTAACAGAATTTAGGTGTGCTATACATGAGTGCCACAGGGGATCTATAGACCTCAATTGTCATTGACACTCCAGAAATCTTAAATAATTTACCATACAATTTGCCATTGATCCATACAGACTTCTCTTAGCTGTAATTTGCTGGTATCTGTGTCCACTTAGCAATACTATTATTTCTCTTTTGGAGAGCTAGATTTCCTCTCATGCTACACCCTTGTAAACTAGCAGATACCTGCTCACCTCTGATACTCTACTCAAAAATCTTAATTAATAAAACAATCCAGATCAGAACAGAGCTGGACACACAGCAGAGAGAGCTGAAAAAGAGAATTCCCTACAGGGATAGACTCAGAGTCTGCAAAACCCTTCTGAGAATCAAAGCAATCTGCACCACAAGCACATTTTCCCAGTGCAGAAGTGCTTGCAGGAACTGGCAGTTTCTACAACTATCTAAGTGAAAACAAAAGAGGTAAAGCTGATTATTTTGATTTCCACTTGTTAGGCTAGATGCCTTGACACAGTGTTCTGGGGGAGATCTGATAGCCAGTGGCAGAGCCTACAGATGTAGGAGAAGCTGTGCATTTCTGAGGGCAATATTGAATACAGGCTCTTCAATCCAGCTCTCACAGGTTGACAAATAAAAGTCTTTCTCCCTCCATCACCACCCACACACTTGATTTTCCCCAGGGCCAAAAGGGCTGGAGTAAGATTAGGCACTCCTGGCCTGGAAATTGGTTGTTACATGTTTGTGGGGGTGAGAGGTTGGCAGAAGGGCAGATCTTATTTCAAATAAACGTCTACTCCTTTCATTTCCCTTCACCTTCCACATGAGATAGCAAAAGGATATCAGTATTCAAAGTCAACGTCAAAGAGTTCATTTTGTACAGTTCATACTACTTGAAATCAGGTTATTGCTTTACCTTTATGGAGAAGAATCCAAATTGAAAACAGAGAAACTGGAGGAACCGTGTGGACTCCAGATTCACCACTGCAGGCATTTAAGTGAAAATAGCTTTTCACACTCTTAGTTTCTTATTCAGCCTAAGGAGTGGTGAGTCAGTATGTGCAGAAGTCCAGTGAGACTGATGAGCAATGGCTACTAAATCCCTATGGGAAAGGAAAATGTATGAAATTCCTATAACCACCTTTCATCTTTCTGCTACTCCATCACAGGCATGAATTCATTTCACTTAAAAAGTCACTCATTCTGTTGACCTGACCTGGAGTTCGACCAGGAATATTTTGGCTACAAATAAGGAATGACACACAGTAGGGTTATTTCAGGGTGTAACTTCTGGCTATGATTGCTTTTTTTTAAAAAAAAAAAAATCTGTCAGACTAGTCAATAACAACACTAAATTCAATCTCATTTCAGGTAAAGTAATGACACACAGCTCTGTATAAGATGTACATAACTTTGTTTACAAGCTGCTTCTCCTTAGATACTGTCATGTAGCTAGACCACTAATTTAGCTAATGGGATATTAAAGATCCAATAAGGAGGATGGGCAAGACAGAGGGCAATATTACTCTGCTGCTCTCTAAAGTGTTTCAGCCAAAACAGCTAGCCAGGGAAGAGATTCCCCAAGAACCCCTGTGAATTATAATTTTAGCTTGGTAAGAGTCTAGGCTGGAATTTGTGAAACGTATCTAATTTTGATATAACTTCTTCTGTCTGAAAACACTGGAGGTAAAATCTTGTTCCTGCTGAAGTTAAACAGACACTGACATCAATGGAGTGAAGACTTCATCTCATGATTAAAACCAGAGGTAAACCAGTAAGCAATTCTGTTAAAATCCCATTCATAAAGTCAAGAATCAAAACTCTCAAAACTCTCCTTGAAATACACATTCAAATGGCTATGACTAGGTAGCATAAGAATTCATTTTCTATTGCTGTATGCATAATTCTTAAACAATAAATCTAAATTTTAAGCTGGCTGTTTCTCCCTACTGGTGATAAAGAGCTGTCTGCAAGTGTTCAGTTCCTGACACTTATTCTGGCAGGAGGCAACTGCAGATGAAAAGTACGTGGCATTCTTTTCTGCTCTCTGACTGAATAAGCAGGTAAGCACCTTAACACAAAACCTAAATCTAAATTAGACACTCACAAATGACCTCTCCACTCATTAAACATGGAGCCTGTGACAATCAGGCTTTCACTTTTGGCACCACAGGATTTCTGCAGGAGCTTAAGGGAAGTTTCTCCTGCTATTATTTGCTGAACAGAGAAAGGGTTGTGGACAGAACAGCAGCTGAAGTGAATTGTGAAATTTATGCTCCAAATTTTTCAACTCCATGCCCAAAAGCAACAAGTAGAGTAACTTACTCCTCAACAGATGCACACAGAGGTAACACTGCATAGGAGTTAGATACATCCAACAACTTTCACACTCCAAACATTTAGGAGAATATCTGCACCACTTATTACAAGTGCACAGTAGAGATCCCAGTCCCCAAGGATGGACACATTGAGAAATGCACAGAAAATTTGATAATTATGTAAATGGAAACTTCATTACCAAAAACACAGTTATCCCACAATAACCACTGAAACACCCAAAGAAAATTATACCAAGAGGCGCTTCCATTCTAGCAAAAGATTAACAATTTCAGATTAAAATATTGAAATATCTTTAAATATGATCTGAAGAGGCAAAAGAGAAAATAGAAGGAATTCCTGTAATTTTACACTGGCGTAGACATTAACACCAGAAGCATGCAGACACTAAGAAAAACACATCCCAAATAGCAGGCTTTGGTAGAAATTCATTTAGGTTAAGGCTTCTGGAATCTTGAAGTAAAAGGTATTCCTGTACCAATACATCAAATGCTACAAAAAACAAAATAAATACAACACCTAAAAAAGTCAGCTTGTCCCCACAAAGTGCCTAGAGGGATGTAAACATAAATAATATAATGTAAACATAAATATTACATAAATATAAACAATCCTGGCCTGACTACTTTATAAATGAAGAGGTTGAGGGTCTCTTAATTCCCACAGGCAGCAAAATCTGAGGGAGTGAAACAACAGGAGCAGCCTGGCTCAATCACCGGTTTCTACAGACTATTTGTTCATCTTAATTACATTTCAATTCCCTCTGTGAATTTCTCCTGGAAATTCAGCTAAAAAGTTCTGGAAAATTCAGCTAAAAAAAGGTATTCTTGTCAATGTCCAGTGCTTGAACTCAGTGTCCAGGGTGTATCAGCCAGTGCTGTGGCTCTCATGACATCATTACTATAACCTGCATAAAAACTGCATTACAAAGCAATTCAAGTATTCCTGCAAAGAAGGAACAGCACTGACATGCTAAGAAAAAGAATTTCTAAGTAGAACTGGTCAGGAAATAATTTTTGTTCCAGTGTACTTTTTTCTTTATTCCTTATTAATTTTCCATGGAAAAGTGACAGCCCACATGTTGAATTATTTTTCATCTGGGTTTTTTGTTTTTCACCACTGATTTGATGAAAAGCCTTTTTCATTAAAGAAGACATGTCAGCTTTCTTGAAAAAAAAAAAGAAAAATTCAGCTTGGAAGAAGTATTTTTTTAACATAATGCTGCTATCTTGTGATGATTGTAATATCTGATTACAAATCTAAAGTAATCAAACTACCATGGCATACACTTCAAAATAATACAAATGAATACACAAAGTATTTTGTCTTTCACAAATATTACTGCAAATAGTACTCAATCATTCAAATGCGGGTGCAACGTGAGCACAAAAGCAGATTTTTGGCTGCTATCAATCAGTACAAATTCAGTAAAGTTTGTGGAGCTACACACATTTAGACTAGATTAAAATCTGCCCTCAAGGTTGAACACAGGCTAATCAAAATATGTGCTTTTTTAATTCAGTTACCCTGAAGAGAAAAAGTATTTCCTCCCTTTGATCCTATTAAGTAAATGTGGTCCAAAAGAACAGAATATTACATTCCTCAGCAGAAAGTTTCACTGATTAAATAGCACTGGAGTCAGAGCTGAAACTCTCACTGACTTTGCAACTCCAAAGTGGCCATTTTTAACCTTTTAGAGTACCTACTTATTTGCCACATCAATATGCTCTTTGTTACCCCTACAGAATGCAACCAAAAGAGAAGAAAACAAAAATAAACAGAGTGCAGGCTGCAACAAAAGGCAGTTAAACACTCACTCATCAGTTCTTGGTGTTACTGGGCTGCTCAGGAAAACAAAGCATTGGTACAGGAATTAAAAGGCTGAATATACAGGGAGAAGGGTCAAGGTTTGAGTGGCTTCCTCTTCCTTGGCACTGGAAAACCAGAATAACCATGTGTCACTGATCCAGCTCCAGGTGCTGGGCAAGTTGCTGGTAATAGATGGAAACATAAGAGAAAATAGCATTTTCTAGCAAGAAGCTGGAGAAAATACCACAAAAACATTATTATTTTGGGTGACCCACAGATGCATTTCATAGAAAAATTTTCAAGTGAAGGAAAATTGCCTCCTTATAGTCCATTTATTTAAAATACTTGCAATCAAACACAAGATTGGGAAACTTCAGGAAAGGTTAATGTTATAAGTCAACCACAGAAAAATTCACAAATGCACACACATACACCCATAAATAAAACATACGTAATGCCATACAAAGATGAAAAAATATATCCTTATCTGGAATATAATTATTCTCATAAATCTACGGGAACAAAGTCAAACCATGAAAATAACTGGAGGATATATGAAATACATTGATGCCATATCACACACACCTGCTGACCAGAGACCCAGACACCCAAGTTCCCATGTTTTAATCACTTCCTTGGCTCTGATCCCACAGTGGGACTGAGCAGAACAGACAGCTGTCAGCAGGTAAATGAGAGCCACACAACCCAGCAGGACACAGCCACCACAGCTCCCTCCTGCTCCGGCAGGAAAAGCCTCTTCCTCCTCCAACAGCTTCCCTTACAAAATTTAACCANACTACCTAGTTCCCACCTGTATGCTCCAACTCATCCCAAAGCCTTGGCAATTTTTTCCCAGGGACAGAGGTTAAAAGCAGTATTCTGCTGAGAATCAGGGCTTCCTAAAACTGGCATAGAAACATTCCCTGTGCCCTGGATTCCAACACACATCCCAACTTCTGGAGCTGCAATGAGCCTGCATCCTTTTCCACTCCTTTCCAATATCAGATACACAGCAGGACACTTGTGTCCTGCAAAGGACCTCCGGGCAGGGCTGGCATCCCAAGGGAGTAGGTGGCAAACAGGCTGCACCACAGGGCTCTGGGACCTGCTGAAGGCAAATCCAACCAAAATCTCACACTGACTCCCAGTTCATTGTTTGACACCCCAAGGGCATTCCTCTTCAGCCTTCCAGAAGAACTTCCCTTCTGGACTTCCTTCTTTTGCTTGGAATTCATCCTGGGCTCATGCCTCACCAACTTCTCCTTTTCACACTCTGCTTTTTTCCATTCTCTCCCTTGGGAAGAGCAGGAGGAAGTCCTCCTTTCTCTCTCCATCCCATCAGATTCATATAGCCCATCCAGAAGAGAGGAGATGACATGCTGCCCACATGTCTAACACAGGGGCTTTGTGTGATTTATATGAAATACGCTGAAGATTTACATGAAATATGAAACATTTAATATTTGTGTGATTTATATGAAATATACACAAGATTTATATGAAATATACTGAAAATATGTTGATATATACTGAAATAACATCCAGAGGATACTTTGGGATACGATATCAAATGAGAAAACTCTGTCTCTATTAACATAAACTAATATACTAATTTAGAACTTGTCCATTTCTTTAGTAAGAGTGTGCCACTACCACTTCTTGTTTCTGCAGAACAGCAGCAAATGCTTGTACTGTAAACCATAGTGGAAAAACACTTCACGGACATCACAGATCCCAGTGGAGACATCAACAGCAAGAGACTGATTTAACATAAGGTCATATTTGGTCAGAGAGAGGGTTAGTTTTGAAAGGAAAAGAAAAGCAATCTTGGACAAGAACCACTAATATAGGTGGTTCAAATCTTTGTACTGCTGCAGATGACCAAAACATGCTTCAGAAAAGTAACTTAATCACCCCCATCTCAGTCACCCTGCTGTTACATGGAAATAACAATCCCTGCCACGACCTGATCCTGATGCAGACTTCTCAATGCTGCTATAACAAAGCAGAAAAATTGGGAAAAGTCTTCAGACAGCCCATTGTGAGTATCTCAACTCATGTCCATATTGTAACCTGTTTTCCCCTATGAGAACTCTTGGCACTCTGGCAGACCTTGTCTTCAAAACACAAACCTCAAAGGTCATCTAGATATCAGCTTCCAAAATGCAACAGTTATTGCTTATTTAAAGAGGGCCCTTACTGCACCTTCCTGGGATGCACATTCCCAAACAAGCTCCACTGAAAATCCCCATTGCTAGCAGCAATATGGAATTCCGTTATATGAGGGTTTACTAGCTATAAAAATTTGGCAAAATAAACACAGACATCTCTACAATCAGGAACTATTTTTTTTCTTCCCTGCTTGCTCTGGTTTTCTATGTAAAAGCAATTATAAACTAGAAGTCTCAGTGATTATTTTACTGATCAGCTGGAGAAATTTAGATAAATTTGGCTTTTCATGGACTGCAGCTGTTGTTCTTTTTCAGTGCCTTAATGCAATTAATCATTCCAATGTGCTGGCTTAGGAATGCTACTCCAGTTTTCTTCTACCTTCTGTCATTAATCCTAACAGTATGAATCCAATTGCAAAGGTTTGTTTCTTCCACAGCATCCCACTTTTCTCCCCTCTGGTGGCTGCACTGGTAGGGAGCTCTGATTTGGAATCAGCTGCCATCTCTCTGCAGCCATCACATGCTTTCTGCAACAAACTGAAGATTTTTCCCAGTCTTGGCCAAAAGGTTTCTGGGATGAGCAGCGCCAAGGCAGGGCATCCAACTCACAGCAGACACATTGGCTACATGTTGTGAATGACCCACAAAATAAGGGAAAGAGAGCCAATCCAAACCTGGAAATAAAAGTCATCCTCCCTCCCAAACCCCCCTCAAAATCAGCAAAACCCAAGCAAAAAACAACAGTAAAATTTTAAAGCTCGATTAGAAAAGAGAGGCTTGAGAGTCAAAAGCTAGCAAATGAAATAGAGTTTTAATGAACTTGTTCATAATTGAGGGTATTAAGGAGGAAAAATATCTGGTAAAATGGCACTGCCTGATCCAAATTCAGCAATAATTCATTATTAAAGGTGATATCTAATGACCATCTAGACAAACCTATAAGGAATAAAAGCAAAGGCCCAACTCCTTCAAGAGAGTTTCTGTTACTATTTTATTTCCTGTTATGTGATTCATTACGTGGGTCACTATGGGTCACTGCATGGTTTTATATCCATTTGAGAACTTCAGTTATCATTCTCAGTACTGCATTTCTTGATGTGGAGGAAATGGGGTTTATTTTCTTTTCTGCAAAACCTGGTAGTTGCAGCCAGTTGTTTACAAAATCTTCACTGATCTGCATGTAATCACAAGGCAAATATTTCTGGCTTTTCTAAGACACTAGTCTAATACCCCCAATCTCTAATTCCCATACATTAGGTAGAATTTTTATCTTCTCTAAGCAAAATCTGGGTCTTTATTGAGCACAGGAATGTATTGAAGACTCTGCTTTTTGCCTCCAAGTCCTTCCAAGTTCCCCCATGAGAGGGAGAACAAGCCTTAAATGATTTTTCAAGTTTCAAAATTCAAGTCTGGATTTGGACTTGGAAAGAACTGCATGCAGATTTCAAGGTAGCTTAAAAACCTTTCTGACTCATGTGGCAGTTTCAGTTCAAAAACCAGGAGGAAACCACTTAAGTGTCATGGTTTTGGTTCACCAATCTGAGTTTCCTGGACAAAGCACCAATTAATGTAGTGGGTCTAGTGCTGGCCAAACACCAGTGCACCCACTAGAATTATTCACTCATTTTCTACTGCAGGGTGAGGATTAAGACAAGAGCAAAGCAGGCTCAAAACTTTAAAGGGTATAAAGAAAATTTCATTAACAGAACTGAAAGAAAAATAATGAGAAATCAGAATAAACCTTCAGAACACTTCTCTTCCCCCCACTTCTTTTCTTTCCCACTGACAACATTAAGAGACAAAATCTGGGACTTGTGGTCAGTTTACCACCTCTAAAATAGTCTTCCTTCTGTTTTCTTAGGGAGAGGAGTCTCTCTTGCCATGCCATGGAGACTTCTCCACAAGAGACTGCTGTCTCGTGGCTTTAATGTCACAGCAAATCAGCCACCTGGGAAAGGAAAATCTGGCACTACGTGCAAGTCCCTTCCCTCGACTTACAGCTTTCCCCACAACTCTTTTTGAGGGGCTCAAATCTTTAGCTAAAGGGGTACAATTTTAAGGATGAGCTGTCCAAAAGCAAAGGTTCACTTCATCTATCTCTGAAATCATCTTCATCTCTGGGAACAGAGATTTTCTTCTTCTTCCCTGAGGGCAAAGGGTCTTCATCACTTTTCTGTCTCTCTGTTCAAACTTTTCATGGGATCACAGCTATTTCAAGATCTGTTTGCTTCAGCACAGGAGCCTTTGTTCATGTCTATGGTTTGAATACTCCATCCCACATGCTTTTCACTAATTACAGGGGATATTTTCATCTATCATAGTCCACCACCATGGCTTTACAAAAGAATGTCAGCCCAAGCCTAAGCCTTCTCCTCCCATATGGGGTTTGCCTCCTTCTTCACTGACCTTAGAGTCTTCCATCTTATTTTCCTTCATGTGTCTTCACCCTTTCCTTTTCCTCTCACTCCAGAGAGGATTGATGTCTGCAAGTTTCATCTGTGCACATGGTTTAACAGCATGTCAATATTCAAAACTAGCCCCTGATTGGTTCTGTTGGGTCTGGAGGAAGAGGTTAGCAGTCCTCACACAGAATCACTTCTGTAACTGATGGATTTTCTCTTTAACTAAAAACCAAGCTGTGTTAAACCACGACAACTCATTATCTGAACAAACTCACATACTAATTCCCAAGAAGAAGAAATACAGACACACTTAAAAAAGGCTGTTCTAAGGTCTTACTGGCCCAGGCAGATGCAGAAGGAAAGGGAAATTTCATTGGAAAGTCTGAGGTTTTTTAAGCAGTTGTGAAAGCAGAAATTCAGATAGTTTGGACCACATTCAGATAAAAATTAATTAGGTGAGCTGGAGCACAGGAAAGAAAACTCTCTTAGCAAAGGGAGCAATGTGAAGGAAAGCTCCCCAGCACTAACAGAGCCTGGCATGGGAAGCCCACCATCCTGTCTATTCAATCCAGCTGAAGCTGAGCAGCAGGTGGGTGAACTTTGGAGTGCTCAACATGGAGCACTGAAGTTTTTCAGGATCCTCCTTCCCCTTCCTTCTGCCTTTGATGATCCTTGCGGGTCCCTTACAACTCAGGATATTCTGTGATTTTTATAAAAGAGTCAATTCCAGGAAGCCTACATGCAGTATAGTTTTAAATATTTAGCTCCACAGGTTCTCATGGATTTCACTTTTAGACTAGTGCTGCTATTAGCATCAGGTACTTTATTCTCCAAATAATAATAAAAAAAAAATATCTGTGAGCAACAGAATGTGTGAAATCTGACTTTCTCTGGGTTTATCATGGTCAGGTTCCACTGTGTTTTGAAATATGTATGCTCTGATAAAAGTTTCTTCCAGTTTGGGGTATTATTAAAGGTTCTTTCACATGGACCCTCTGGGATTTCACACAGAGTGAGCTCAAACCACAGCTCAAGCCCAATGGAGACACATATAAGGTCTCTCTCCCCTACCTCACTGCCTATTTTTTACAAGACGTGTTGGAATAACGTAACTTCAAGAGTTCTTTTTGCCACATTTAACTGAAATTGCCCACTAGGCTTTTGATTGGAGGATAGAAAGAGCTACATGTCCTGAAACAGCTAGTCTTGGATCTTCAAGTCAGGACCAAGCTGTACTCAGAGGCTGGCACATTTCAGAATGCCTTTCCTGGAGGGACACTGAGCAAGACAAGCTGGCTGTGGATCAGAGACCATGGCTTCACCCACTGCACTCCACCAACACTGAGACAGGCCCTGGGGAAAGCAGGAATCCTGTGAAAATAATCCAGAATAAACTGTGTTTGCTGAAACATCTCACTCCCACCACAAAGACTGCAGCAAGTGCACACACCAAGGGTCACAGCCCAGCTTGATGCAAGAACATATTATAAGCTTCTCTGTGCAGCCTGCAGGAAAAAATTTCCCATGGGAGAATATCCTTTTGCTGTCTTTTTACTCTAGATAAGTTTTCTATAAACAAAATCCCTGTGTTGTTCTTCAAAGATGTTTTTAGATTCCTCTCCCTGTCTCCTAGCAATGGGAGATATGGGTTCTATTTCAACCTATGGGGAAGGACTGTTATATTTCTGATATTGCAAGCATTCTAAAACTTCTTGTACAGGGCAGTGAAGAAGAAACATCTGAGCTCTGTACCTGGGCACATTATTGCCCAAAATCCTCTGATTATGAAGTCATTTCAATAAATCATATTAACCTTCTAAAATTATTGTCAAGAGCCCTTTTCCAATGCATGGACCGTGGCAATACCAGCTCACAGCTGGCAAGATGTTGCTCTCTACTTGTGCCCAAAAGCCAGCCTTCCCTTTGAAAACAAAGGCTGCAGCTCCACAGAAAAACTGAAAAGCATCAGTGGGACTTCTGCCCAGGCAAGGATTGCAGGCTTGGTCTGTGCCCTGTGGGTGAGTGATCCTACACCAGCTCCCTTCCAGCATTCCCCTTTCCAAGGCACACGAGTATGAAATGTGAAAACAAACCCTTGCAGCTGCTTTCTTCGTGTGTCCACTGCAACTGCAGGGAGTGGCTTTTTCAGCTCTCTAAAAGCACTTCATAAGGAGGCCAAAAGCAACTACATGCACTTTTGTTCATTTAGAATGTTCTCAGTGGCATTACCCAGCCACCAGCTGTAGAGGTGCAGAGGCTGTCAGCCAGACTGTGCCTTCTAAGCCTAGTCTAAGTAGGATACCTCTCCCCCACGTGCTCTTATCCTAAATTCCATATGCTATTTTTCCTTTTAATTAGCGTGAAATATTTCTAATGTGTGTTATTTAAAAATCTGTACCTAGAGGTTGGGGTTAATTAGACAGTTGTTACATGTACAAAGGAAAGGACTGATCATTGCATGCAAGAATTCAGCAATAGAGGAAAGCTTTAGCAGTAGGATTATATGTCATCTACACATTGTTTGAGACCTTGTTTATGTCACCACTGATATAAAGGACCAAAACATACACAAATACCAATAGGATAGGAATCAGTCACATGAAGATCTTTCAGACAGATTCTTAAATGATGGATGGTGTCACTGGGGCATTCTGGGGAGAATGATTTCTCCAAGTCCTAGCGTTAGCCTGTGTGTCCTCAGAATACAGAAGATCCAACTACCAAACAGCAGCAGACTTTTGCAGTAATAGAGATTATGTTCAACTTTAATCCTTAACTAACTTTTTGGTTTCAGAACTCACTCAAAACATGAATTAAGAATAAAATACTGAAGGAAACAGCAGATGGAATCTCAGCCTCAATCAGCACCAAAGCCAACACTAACCAAGGATCTTCACAACATTGCCAAAACAAACCTTTCTGTGGCCAGAGAAGAAAGTGATCAAGCATATTTGATACGTGTCATAACCTCCCCAAACAACAGCACAAAAATGCATTACTAAGGGTATTTTTGTTCACAGATGCAGGGTAATTGAAATATGCAACCTCTGGTCAGCAGTGACTGGGAAGTGTCCATTCAAAGGACTGTCTAAAACAAATGCAGGAAGTTGTGATGTTTTCTTCACCAGGGCCATTCCTTGAACTACCAACAGTCTGAGTTTATTCTTCCTGTCTAAACTAGTTCTGACCATCCAGTCAGGGTGCAGAGCAAGTACTGCATGAGCTAGACAGATCCAAACACAGGTCAAAAAAAGCTACTCAGAGTAGAAATACTTTGAATACAGCTCAGGATTTATGTCCCTAAATCATTAGATAAGTGTTTGTAAATAATGAACACACTTGCAATTGTCAGGAGCAGATAAGAAATAGGAAGGGATTATTAAATCAAATAATTTACTAGAAAAATATAAATTGATTGAGCAGCTCTGATAATGGCAAAGATGACCTTTGCCCCTTCTCAGGTGCTTTAAAAGACTGCTTTTAAACCCTAAATAAAGACTGCTTCAGTTTCAGCAGTTAGGAAGGAGAAGCACAAAGTCTGGAAACTTATAATAATTTGTTTCCAACTTGCTCCTTTATTTCTAGAAAGACAGTAGACCTGTGCAATCTCTTGTTAGCATGTGGAGACTGCCATGGGGAGAACTTGACTTGGTTAGCACGAATGAAAACCACTGCACTTCACTGTATTCAAAAAATACCTTTCAGTTGCTAAATTACTGAATAAATAGCTCAATGATGCTTTAGAGGGCTCTGCCAACAACTCAGTGCAGCTTGAATCTTATCATCAGCTTGTCTTCATCATGCAGAATCTCCTTCTGGAAACAAAGGCAGGAAAGAGGACGAAGAAGCTCTTAGGAGAACAGTTTACTGCTTTCTTGGTGGAGAAAAATGTGCCTGGAAAACACATTTTGTCTGTTCCAAAGCCACTTAGGGTTAACACATTGCTTGTTCCCCAAAGAAGAGATGAGAATCTCAGCCAACACAATGCTCATGAGATGTTCATTTGAGCATCCCCCATCCAAGACCTGTTGAAGTTCCTCGCACACTATGCTCATATAGGTAAGACTACATCTAGATCCTGAATGAATGACTTAATTGTGGGTTTCATGTTTAATTTTAATTTCTGACAGAAAGGACAGCAAAGAAAGTCAGGTAGTAAAACCCTTTTTATGTGAGAAAATAGCCTTTTTTTTTTTTTTTGTGAGAGCAGTGAACTTCTACCTACTAAGCACAACAGAAAATGTCCAAAAACAGTGAGTAGCAAAGGGCACAACACTGTGACTAGCTCTAATGCTCCTCTAGGGACTGACTAAGCATGTAGGACTTCAGTAGTTCTACTAGGAAACATGAACATAAAGCACACAGTTGTTTCTGAGGGCTCTAAAAGATAGTAATGCATGCAAATTAGATTATTTCCTCTTTTTCTTAGATTAAAAAAAACAACCAACAAATCTACCCCATTTCTATTGTAAGCCATCATGTTTCTCTCTCTCATTCATTGCCCCTTTACAAAAGCACATAGCAGTGGGTTGCAGAGCCTTCCGAATTGAGAGTCTAGTTTAAAATTCTCCTTTCCACCAAAGCTCATATTTAGCAAGATGACATCAAGCAGAAGGAGATGGGCCACAATCTCAGCAACCCTCAAGGTTAAATGCATATACTTCAGAAGCCTACACCCAAAGGAAGGGAGAAAAGAAAACAAGGAAAAGAAAAGACAGGACCTCATGAGAGCTCAGACGTAAACAGAAAGGAGGTGAGAGTTTACAGATACTTTAATGCAGTGTAAGTTGGCGCTGCAAAGCCATGTCCTGTGTATCAGCACAGTCTGCCTTGATTTAAAAGCAGGCAATGCTCACATTGCCAGAGCAGAAAAGGTTCTTTTTCATGGGAAAAGTGATTGTTGATGCTGGCAATTGAGTGAGGCTTACAGCCAAGGGTTTAACATGGCAGCATTCTTTTGCCTTAAGTGGATTCTTGGACCCCTACTCTGTTGCAAAAGAGGTCCATGTGGAATATGTGCTCTACAGCCTAAAAATTGAGCTCTCCTCCCTCCTCTGTCACAGGCAGTACCACAGACTCTTGCTTAGCTGGTTTACTAGCTGGGCTACAGCTTAGGCCCCTATCAGAATTTGATCACCTGAAATGAAAGTGTTAACGCATACTTGGAAGCAAGGCTTGTATTTTGTTATCTTTTTTGCAAAGCTAATTCTTAGTTATGAACTGGATGTGTTACAGAGAAGGAAAAGCCCACTTGGCCTAATACAACCCCCCTTTGGGGTTAGCTGGACAACACCTCGTTCAATCCCCCCCTTTCTGTAGAAATAAAATATGTCTCCTTTTCTCCTGAACTCATTTAGAAAAGCTTGACTTAAGGACCTATCTTGGCAACATGTTCCATATGTCTGTTATTCTAGGAGCATGCAGGCAATGGGCCAAACACAGAGCTTGTGTGATGGGCACAATCCTCCCTGCTAAAGCAGTTGTGCCCCTTTTTCCTGGGTTTAATTTGCTCCAGCTTGCCCCATGGCTACAGAAGAGGGCTGGGGATGAGGAAAGCTGAGTTGCATTCCCAGCTCTGCCAGAGAATTTGCCACAAGACCTAAGGGAAAACAACCTCTTGGCTTTGTTCTGCCTCAGTTTACACAGGGTCTAAGTTACTCATCTCCTCCAAGGGAGCTCTGTGAAGCTGAATTAATAATGGCAACAACTGAGGCCTCCAGATGACAGGCAAGAAATACCAAGCACACTGTAAGCAAAGGGGCAGTGTAAAAATCAGGGCAGCCACGTAAAAAACTCTGCCTTGCAGAGACTTATTAGAAAGGGAAGATATTTAAAATCAGATTAAGTTCTGGACCAAATTCTGCAGACTCAACTTTTACAAGTACAAACTGTTTCAATGAAATCCAGGAGAACACTAACATGTATATGAATATGCCTATGCATGAAGGTGCTTACAGGGGCAGGCTCTGCATGACTGCTCCTGACTACCTAGAGTGCAATTACAGAAATCAAATGGGTAGAATCAGATCCTGAGAAGAAAGCTGGGTAGCAGTGTGTTTACTAGTAGCTTTTTGGTCCTCTGATTAATGCAGAAAGAGCAGCTAAAAACTCTACTGCCAGGAGTTTCGGGATCTGACAGGAATTATCATCTCCCCCAGCTTATCAATTCAGGTGATGCTCTCTTAAAAAGGATTTCATGAAGAAAAGTGAGACTGGTTTGACACTGTAGTTATACCAGAGCCTGCCCCTTTTTCACCAACAGTATGAGACCTCTCAGATGTGCCCACCAAGAGAGGAGCAACTGTGCCAAGCAAAAGTGTGACCCCACTGTTAGACAGTCCTGTGGCCACCAATGACACATGCCCTTACCTTGAACCCATAAAATCACTACTATGGCTAAACATCACCACTTTGGACACAGGGTCAGGCCCCAACTCTCATACTTCACAGATGGTTAAAAGCACAGGGAAAAAAAAGCCAAGGAGGTTTGCCCAGCTACAAATTTGCTTTTTAGCCCCCTCAACAAGAGAAAGAATGCTTGCCCAGGTCCAGCACTGCTCTGCTCTGCACACTGTCTGCCCTTGCAGGGGGACCACATCCATCATTCCTGCTTGCTTTGGCAGCACCCTGCCTTGGGTGCTGGGATTTCTCTTGTCTAACTCACAGCACTGGCCAGGAGTAAAATGATGTTTGGACAACACCACCCTGCTCACTGCCATGTTCATTCACAGTGTGGTGAAGTCAAACCCATTGTGAACAGAATAAAAGTCATTTCAGCTGTCAGCAGGAGGATTTACACAACTTGCGTCTTTCACTCAAATAGTGACTGCAGGGTAAAAACAGCTGTTCAGCCAGTAGCAGCATTAGCTCTTTTCAAACAGAGCAAGATGGGGGAAAGGAGGGGTTAAAGAAAAAAGTCCTATAAAGCATTTCTTTTAGGTGAAGCCAAATAGATATTTACTGTAAATCCAAGAGACCAGCTTCCCCATTTTTTTTTCTTGCACTGCCCCCCAGCAGAACTCCATCCCCACAGGTGGCAGATATTGGAGCTGCAGCAACCTCAGTCTCAGACTGCCCTCTACAGTCTGCTCAACCATCCAGCTACACAGCTGGTCTTCAGGCTAAAGAGCTGCCAAATCTGTCAGAACTTGTGACATATTAAAGATACCAGGGTGTCACATATCAGGCAGATAAGCCAGTAATACTGAGCCATCCACTCAGGGAAACTGATGGCTCAGAGAGGGACTCTCCACTAGGACTTCTCCAGTACAGGAGATGATCTTGTGATCATTACTCATTACCATTTCTTCCACTGGCAGATTCCTCCTTCATCCTTAGAAAAGCTGGGGGAAAGAGCATAGATCACAGCTGACCTTGGCAAAGAAAATTGCCCTGAGAAGAAATAAGTCACCTCCTCACCACTCACTCCCACACCTCTGACATGTCTTTTCCTTACCTGCCTTGGACACAAGCACAGCTCCTATTTTTCAAGCAAGTGTTTCTTCCGTCCCTAATTACACACCCAGAATTCTCCAGGATAAACTTGGTGTTTAAGAGATGGCAAATATTTGCCTTGACCTTTAACATTTAAAAAGATATTATCATGTCCCCTGATATTCCCTCCCCATGCTTGCTTTCTGCAGTGTCAGGTAGCACAGAGGGATGGTGGCAGATAAGAGAGGAAAGATGCCTGATGATTTTTCATTTTTAAGAAGGGGGAAAAAACCACATATCCTGCAACACGGATTTATTGCAGGCAGCAAAATGTCCCCTAATTGGCACTCTTGGAAATTTAGTGAGGAGAAAAATCCTGTAAAACTAAACACAGATACCACAGGCCATAAGCAAAAGAAGAAAAAGAAAAAGCCAACACGTGTGTGTGCATTTATGTGTGTATAAATATACACACCATGTCTTCATTAAACTCAGATAAAGTTTGTACACCTTCCCCATCGTGGTTGGCAAGAGCTCATGTCCCAGAAGGATGACTTTAATCTCATTTCAGACTCAATAATATAGTGCCAGATGTTCTTGGAAATCTATTTTGCCCCTGTACATTGTGCAATTAACCTTTCAGTTTCCCAGAGATCAAATTAGAGCTGTGGAAATGCTTCCAAAGCCCTCTCTTAACGAGAGAAGCATGGGGTGTTTAAACTCACTACTGAGCCATTTTCCTAGCCCTCTGCTCCTTTGGACATGCCAGGAAGGGTGTCAGGTCAGCTAGAGATGCCATTGTTTCACTTGCAGGGGGAAAAAATATAAATAGTCCAGGCAGAAAGTATTTTATCAAGTTTCTGAGGTCAGAGCTTGATAATAAGAAATGCAACTTAGAGGATTACATTTCCTTTGATTACAGAAATTTCCTACAAATTATGGACATATTTTTCCAGAAATGGAAAACACAGCATCTCACCCAGAGACAGAGATGCTGCTAAGCCCCTGGGCAAAAAAAAAAAACAAAACAAAAAGTGATCCAACAATCAGATTTCTCTGTCTGCACAAATCTCTGCTGATATCCTGTCACAGAGACATGACAGTGGGGGACTGGTCCCAAGACCTGGGTGCCTAAATTGGGACAAGTCACTTATCACATCTATGGGCAGAGATGCAGCTTCTTACCTGTCCAGTATCCATTCAGAGTCTGAGTGGACTTTGGGCTAGCTGAATTTTTGATTCAGCTTTGATTTCTGTTTTACCCAAGCCTTTTTCAACTCTAGAGTGGCTTAGGTGCTTTTACCCTCCTTTTTGAGCATGAAATTACAAGGAAGCTGCTAAAAATGATAAATGTAAATGGGTTCAAAATTAAGTAAAACAATTTTTCCTACAGTGCCCAGAAGCAAACATTGAACCTGAGATAGCAGAGATTTAAAAGACCCCTAACAAGTACTTCTTAGGCAACCCAACACATTAAACCTCTCCATCATCTCCTTAATTCCTTCCTCTGGCATTTGCAGCCAGCCCCAGGAAAAGCTAGAAAGCAAACAGAAAAGTAGCAGTAGCTCAAGAGCACATAAAAGGTTGCTAGGTCTCAGGGTTTTATTTACTCACAGGTACTGGCAGGATGTTATCCCTGTATCTTGAGACAAGGAAAAGTGTTTGTTTTAGCAAATATCTGTTGGTACTGAAATATTGACGTAGCAGAACCTGCCTAAATTAAAAGCTTTCACTGTAGGACACGTCAGTAGAATATGATTTGTGCTTTAAGCATAGAGAACTTTAAATTTAGCTCAAACCCAAAGTGAATTAGATAAAATAAAAGAGTTTGAGTAGGAAAAAACTAACTTTTCAATTACAAGATGGCTTTCAGGCATGCATGCTCCTGTTTATTTATGAAGCTGCCACTATTGTTTTAATGTAAACAGGATTCAAAGTCCACTGGCAGCAAGAAAGGGCCAGTTGAAATGATTTGAAAGCAAGCTCCTTAGAAAAGTGCTGTTCTATTCATGGAAGCAGTTCCTGCATCATGACTGAAGGGCTATTGAGAAAATAAACAAATGTTTTTATTACAAGATGATAAAAGGGTTTCAATAGGAAAGCCGGCCAGATATGAAAACAAACTTTCACATATAAGGGCTTTTGATACATATGATTCACTCTGATGACAACAGGCCACGCTGAAAAGTGCTGAAAGCTTATTAATATTATACAAAAGACTTTTGTTTATCATTTGCTGGCCTGCATGGGAGTTGCAACAAGCAAGCAGCAACATGGCTGGTGTCCTGTCTTTAGAGCTGCATAACAAGGCAAGATTTAGAAAATACCGCTGGAGTGAGCCATTGAAATAAATCTCTTTTAAAGTCAAAGGAATAATGCTGCTAATGACACAAACACAGCTCAGAGGTTTGACACTTTGAAGGTTCAGCTCATCAGCACCCATGAGAGTCAATTTTAATTTCAATCCCAGAGGAAACTTTGCATTTCCCAGCTCAGAGCCCAGCTGTATTGATTTACTGCTGAATACACCTTTTCTCCTCCCTCATGCTCCTGTGGCAGAATTTAGTATCAAGTGATTGTCGTTTGAGAACTCAGAGGGGGCAATTTTAGCTGAATGAGAATTCAGAATTTAACTGAATGTCCAAACTGGAAATAGGATGTCTGTGCCTGCCCCACACATATCCCAGCCTGAGGATGTTATGGGCTAAATTCCCAAGTGGCTACAAGAAAGAATGGTGCCTTGGTGGATGCCCTCCTAGCTCTGGCCACAGTCTCATGTTCCTCCATTTTTTATAAATACAATTTGCAGGAAGAGATAACAGTTATGTTTCTATTTGGTCAAAAATAAACCCCACAACAATAATTTCTGGAATCAAGGGCTTCAGTTTCTATCTCAGTTACTGAAAAATACAATTAATGACACTCCACAAACTGTTTAGGTCCCATGGGAGAATGACGCCAGCCTGGACACTGCGGTGCTCACTGCAAAACTCAAAGCCACTTGAAATTAATCTCCTTTTATATTTGATAAAGCACTCAACAGGAGTAGGAAGCCTTCTGTCAGCTAGAGCATTGGTGACAAAGCACAGCTTTACTTCCCTGCACCTTTCCCAGGTGGAGAGTATTCAACCAAGCACTGAAAACCTCCAGACTGGTACCCACACTTGCTAATGGCCAGACAAGCAGGAAGGATCTTCACTGCCCCTCTTTTTTTGTCTGTTAAAGAGGATCCCCAGTTTAAGGGCTTTTAGAGCACTTTCCTGAGCTGAAGGTCTCTCAGTGTTTAGTCACAGGGTGTTAGTCACAGCAACAATTCAGTGACAAATTATTTCTTTTCCTGACACAAAGATGTGTGCAAGGCTTTAAAGGGAGGGGGGGGAAAAAAACCCAGCAAGTAAAAACAATTTTCAAAAAGTCACTCTTTTCACCAAAAGCTTTGCATTCCACTTTTTTTTTTCCCCAACAAATCTTCAAAAAGTCTGCCTAATACAAAACATCAGTTCTCTTGGCCAGACTTCTTGCAGGTTTGACACCTAATTCTACACCACAGGCATCAGCAAGACCACCAGCTGAAGGCAGGCTGTGAAATATCTCCCAGATAAAGCACTGGAAGGAACTTTGGGAGGCCACACTTCCAGCCAGTACCATCCAAGCCACCATTCAGGACTTGGATCCACATCTCAGGAGCAGCCAAGACACCTAGATTGTGACAACCAAGCAGTTCTTGTCCAAATGAGAGCTGGGACATGGCAAAACACTAGCAGGATCTCAGAAAGCATTTCTGTTCACAGCCCATAAAGTTATGCTGATCTGTGACTAATGGGAGATTCTTTTGCTAAATGTGATAAATATGTCAGCTTTAAGAATATTACAACCATTTCAAAAGGAGAGGAAGAGAACAAATACTTGAAAAATAAGGAAAACAAGCATATTCTGTGCAAGGTGTGAAATAATGCTGTGTCTCTGGCCACTGCTAAGAGGCCAAAGTGGCTCATGAAGGGGGTGTCCTACCCAAAAACTCCCCTGTCAAGGAAGCCACGTGTCTGTATGTCTTCCAGCTGGCACAGACATAGTAATAAAGGTGAGCAGGAGAGATTCAGACCCTGCCATGAGGGTGGTGGGGCTAATTAACAGAAGATGCAGAGCTATGAGTAATATGGGAATGATTATTCAGAAATGCCATGACACTAAGATTAGGTAGATTGTTCAGGAGAGCTGAGATACTTTCAATAAGGGTTGGACCCAAAATTTGCTGCTGTTTAACAGGAAGATTTCTACTACTGCTGGTGAACACCAGGTCAGCTAAAGGGAGGTGTTCATTAGTAAATAAAATGCAGGCAAGTTTAATTACGAGATTTCCCCATCTGCTTGAGAAATACATATTTGTACAAGGATCCAAGACACTTGACTGATTCCTCCTATGTTAGGATTGTCTCAGCATATTATGGTGGTTTTGAAAGCTATTAAAAAGAATTGAACAAATACTGTCAAATTGATAGACTCCTTGAGAACTAAGAAATTAGTTCTTTTGAAAAATCCCAGCCTGAACAGGTCAGATGCAGCACTGGCAGTGTATACAATGGAGATTTATTTGCAGATACATTCAGAGTAGAACAGCAAAGCCCCATGATCTTTCTCCTTACACAGGAAATTATTAAAATGGAGAACAAATTAGTTCTATGTAAATTATGTAAAACCTTAAAGAACAGTCTAGAGGGGGAAAAAAAAAAAAAAAGAAGAGGAAAAAGAACACCCATTTACACATGCTTCAGTCCTGGGGCCACTGAAGTAACACTAAGTTTTATCCCTCTGAAAGGGATGGGGCCATCCAGTGCAGCAGATATTGTTGGTATTAAAGTTTTAAAGCATTGCTGCTAAGTTCACCAAGATCAAGCTTCTAGACCTATACATCTCAGAGCTGCTATCCGTCCTTAATTAACAATTAAGAGTTATAGTTAACTATCTCACTCCATGAATTACACTTTTTTTAAATCTGTCCAGAGATGGATTACATATTGAGGCATCACTCAACGCTACAATTATTTATATCCTGGTAATTCAAAGTTTCCATCAAGATATCTGTAAATGTTTGACATTGGAAGTCTGACCAATTTTGACTGGATGCAAATACTCAGATTAAAAATCTGAAGTTTTCTCCCTTTGAACAACTTTTGATATTCATTTAGATTTGCTCTTTCTGGGAATATTTGGCCAAATTCATCTCCTGGTAGGAACAATCACCTGAATGATTATAAAAGGGACATAAACTAATGTAATTTGAGAATTCAGATAAGTATTTGTAGATTTTTTTTATCTGAGTTTATGATATTCCTAAGAATGTTATTTTTTGTCCTTGTTTATGAAGTTCTGCAACTTCAGAGCAAAAGGAAATGGGGAACAAAATATTTGCATCAACAACATTCAACAAACTAGCAGACTCAACTGGTGTTTTATCAACTTTCTGTTGACATTTGTCTTTGTTTTTCGCAATGTCATCTGAAAATAAACTGTAACTTCATAATGAATAAACAGAAGTACAATCTGCACTTGGTTGTCCACAGATGAAGTCCCCAGGCAGGGGCCATGAGAGTAGAGATGCTGTAAGGTTGTTCCTCAGGAGCTGAAATCCATCTGGAAGCACTCTTTGTGCTCACTTACAGCCAGGCTATGCAAATTTACCAGCTCAGGCCAACCACACAGGATTTTTGTCTTGATACTCCTT
This sequence comes from Leptocoma aspasia, assembly GCA_013399835.1. Classification (NCBI taxonomy): domain Eukaryota; kingdom Metazoa; phylum Chordata; class Aves; order Passeriformes; family Nectariniidae; genus Leptocoma; species Leptocoma aspasia. The sequence continues at coordinate 241,030 of VXAX01007443.1, read as the reverse complement.
TCTGCAGGTACATTATCGCTCTAAGTGCTGATAATAAAGCTGCAGATACATATTGCTTTGGGCAGTTTTTATTATTCCAGCTCTTTCCTGCCCATTGCTGCCACTAACCAGGAGTTGAGCACGCCTTGCTGAAAATTTCATACATTGCTTGGATTTACAAACAAAGAAACTAACTATAAAGATTCAAGCCATGCTGCCAAAAGCATCCTAGACCAGAGCCCTGAGGATAGACCCAGAAGAAGACCACGACACTGTTTTTGTTAATCATGGTTGGAAAACCCTGCCCAGGCTCAGGCTGCTCAAGCAAGCACAGTCTCTTCACACATGACCTGAGTGCAATGTAAGGCCCAGAAGAAAAACTGGCTCCAACAGGAGCACAGCTGAGGTCAGCTGAGTTTTGTCTGCCATAAAAGTCATGAACCTGACCTTTCAATGTGTTCTGTGCTCAAAGTATAAGTCTCAAAGCCCATCCTGCTACAATTTTCTACTTCTTTCCAGAGAACATCTGGAATGTTTGTTACCCTTCCTTTGTATTTGCCCTGGGATGTCAGTTTACCAAATCCTTATCCAGTTCCTGATAAGATCATTCACTTCTTAATTAAGAGAAATGCAGTTTCTTATTCAGGACAACACATGAATTTTTTTTTTAAAGCATAAATCCTGTAGATTTTATTCTGACCTGAAACAGCAGCACTACTCTTCCCATTATTTCTACTTCAGCTTGCTATTCACAGAAAGAAACCAGAGCCCAGATACTCACTCAGTGTAAATTTATATAATTGCAACAATACTGCATGAGCATTGTCAATTTATGGCAACAAGGGATGGCCCAGTATTTCCCAGCTATTTAACTGGGAGTAGAAGAGCAGCACAGCCCCTTGGAGCTGGGAGGAGGAGTCCAAGCTCTGCATGATTCTTGACCCCTCCATCAAGCCAAAATTACAGCACAGCTGGCTAGCTTTCAGAAACTGCCATGGTGCTCTGCACCAACATCAGGCTCTGCATCAGCTTCTGGGACTCAGAATTTGGCAAAGCTTGGCACATGCTTGGCCTGTCCACACTGTGGAATATCCATATGTCGTGGACAAACACAGCACAAAGGCTCCACCTAAAACTGGTGCCTGAAAAGGGGCTTATGCCCAAGACATTTTGACAGTTCGTTCTCAGTTTATGTAGAGCAACGTGTTCATCAAGAATTATCAGCTCTATTAGGGAATACACAACACAAAGAGATTTGTGTTACCACCAAATTAAAACAGGAAAAGAGGTTTAACAATTAAATCTTCTTTCACTGCAAGCTTATATAAATCAAAAGCAACACCCAGACTTCTCATCAAGACCTACTGGTACTATCAGCTCATGTTTCAAGTAATGACTGCAGAACAGGAATCTCCTTCAACTCAAAAACACACAAAGTGTGGAGTATTCACTCTCTGAAAATAAACAAGGCCCCTTAAGAAGGGCCATTTGAAAGCTGAGCTATAGTCAGCAGTGAAAACATAGGGCATTATATTCATCAAAACACTAGGAAAATTCTTGCTTCCTTATCAAAAAGGACTTAATCTTATCTATGCCTTGACAGTGGTGTCACCTCCACCTGACATTTTAACCTGGCAGTAGCCAAGTGGAACACATGAGCTTTAGGAAACTCCATCTTTCAGAGCTTGAAAAGCAGTCTGGACTTCTTGTAAGACTTCAGCTGCAAAGTGTTAATGATACCGTCTTTGCATACACCATTATTGGGACTGCAGAATACTCAATTAGCTCCTTTTTTTCCCCCTTTTCTTTAATGGCATTACAGTATGATTAGTAACACACACATCCCCACTGGCTGCATAGGTTCCACTTATGCCACACAAAAACCAGAAAATTTGTAACATAAAATCTGGCTTTTTGCCAGATTTCTACAGGGCATTAGTAACAAACTGGTGAAGCTCATTAAAAAAAGAGAGAGAAACCTATAACCATTAAAAGACCATTAAGCAGCATGTCATTTTGTAAAGCTAAATAGCCCACAGTAATCAAAAGCATATGAACCCCAGCTGGGTTACCCAGCAAATTGTTTCAATTTAAGGGGGAGAATCCATCAAGAAAGATTGTTCCTAGGATTGGGTTGATTTTTCTCCTTCAGTTGTTGGCTCCATGTCCCATTATAAATTACAGTGATTGATGCACCTTGCAGATAAAAGTGGAGAGTGACCAGAACAGCCAGAACATCTGCTCAGTGCAAGGCAGTGCTAATGGAGAACCTCTGCAGAAAGTTGTCACTTATGGTTATCCCACCACAAGCAACTTCTTTGCCATTTTCTCCATCACCTAAGTTGCACAAGGGTTGTGAACCTACTTTTCCCATCCCTGCTGCCTGAGGAAAATGAGAGAGGTCATTTTCATCAGAGTTTGTTATGAAGAAGTCATTCACTAATGGGTTGTCAACCAAGGAAAACAAAACACTAAACAAAACAGAGGATGAGTCTCTAGTGATTTTAACTACCAGGCACCTCCTTTTCCAGTGCAGAGATAGAGCCACATTTTCCCTGAATATTTGAGCAATACCTGTAACTCTCTGCTTGGGGCAAGGCAGCAGAGAAACCAATAGAAATACCATGACCTAGACATCCACATTTGCCTACTCTGTACCTGATCTGCTTTGGTGCCTGTGCATCTTTCAAAAACTGTCTCAACTCAGCAAGGCATGGAAGCAAGCACCTAGACACAAGCATATTCCAGTAAAACTGCTTATGTTCTTAATGAAGTATCACCCAATAGCTTGCTGAAGTGGGACTTCAAGGTCTTTCTGCTTTGAACTATATAACAAACTCCTTGCAGCATTTTTTAAAGCCAGGTGACTGCCCAAACCAAAGGAGAAGAAAGAAATCGATAGAATTACAGAGTTCTGACACATCTTCCATTTTCACTGGAGCAATGTGAAAAAAAAATTTGTTTTTCAAGTTCTTTCTCAGCATTTTTAAACACAGATGAGTCTTCAAAGCCACCTCATTCTACATTGTTGTGGGATACAGGGTGGTTAAAAAAGCCTTGTTGAATTGAAAACTCTAACTAATCTGGCTGAGTGCACAAGAATAGCACATGACATCTTTATATGCAAAGTCTTTTGGAGTAATGGGACTCAGACCTTTGATCTATCCCAGGAACTCCCATTTCTGACTGTCCTGGAAGAGGCAGCACTTTGGAAATTGTTACTCCATGGAAAGTTGCCTGTCTCGGTGTGATTAATAATATTTTATCCCATAACCCTTAGAGGAGATGACTCATTCCAGAATGTTCTCCTTTAAATTGTCCCAATCCAAGACATCCACAAAAAGCTTAAAGCCAAAACTCCAGCCTCTCCATTCCAGAGAGTCATGGAGACCTTGAATATGTTCAAGAGATTTTTTTTTTAGGGCACCCAAAGGGCCTGCAGTCATCCAATGGCTGAAATGCATCATCTCCATCTGAAATGAAGCTGAGGATTTGTAAACCTGCTGCGTCTTGGTAAAGAAGCATATGCAGCCCTCTGCTTAAAGTGTGTTTAATTTCACTAGACATCTCCAGTCAGACTGGACAGTTTATTTACAGTGGAAGTTTACTGCTGAAGAAGACCTTTAGATGATACACAGCTTAATTGACAATACTAAAGCATAGCACTAAATCATCCAAGTGCTTAAAATTTTCCAGTGCACTTGTCATTGCAAGTAACAGAACACAAATGGAAAAAAATCAGATAACATCCTAAGATCTAGCTACTTGAATTACATCTGTTTTAACTGCTGCATGGGATGACTTTAAAGCATACAGAGATAATGTTCCTCAAATAATGTGCTCATATTAACATTGGCTCATCAATAAAGTGAGTTACTCACTTTATTCTTTGTGATCTGATAAAGTATAAAGACCTGACAGAACTGAAGTTTTTTCCTATTTAAAAAAAAAAATCATTGAGTTGAGAGGTGGTCATTTTTGATCAGATGTTTCTAGCTATTAGAGTGGATACATGAGTGCCTACACCTGCTTTGAAAAGATGGCACAAAACTCAACTCTCTTGCCAAAGCCTTGAAACATCTATTCAATGCTTGTGATGCCTCAGGTTTTAGCTTTTATATTTTTCAGATTCTGGGCTGCTTTAGTGTGTGGGTCTCAGTTCATATTAGGGGATGGTGAGCTCTCTTCACAGAGCAGGGAGACAAAACAATTCCTTCTC
>VXAX01007443.1:153990-236777 GCA_013399835.1 Leptocoma aspasia | reverse complement strand
TGTATGCTCCAACTCATCCCAGAGCCTTGGCAATTTTTGACCTGGGACAGAGGTTAAAAGAAGTGTTCTGCTGGGAGTTTCTTTCTAAAACCGTCAGAAAAACATTCTCTGTGCCCTGGATTCCAACAGATCCCTGCACTCACCTCCAGGGTCCTCTTGGCCAAAATAGCCCCCATTTCAACCCCCCAGCAACATCCATGGCTCTTTGGAGGCATCCTGTCTGCCAGGCAGGGAGAACAGTGCTTGACATGTGGCTGCTGCTTTTACCTTGGCCAAGAGGGTTTCCCTTCCCTCCACCCACCCAAGCTTTCACCAAAATCCTGGAAGCCTCAATCCCAGTAAGGGCCCTGCCCCTGTGTCAAGCTAGAGCAGTAATATGTTCAAAAGTTATTTGTGAGGGACTTGGATGCAGACAGTTGGAAGGATTGCTCAATTGCAAATCCTGTTTTCTTGATGTCGGAATCCAGGGCACAGAAAATGTTTTCTGTGTGTTTTAAAAAGCCCTGACTCTCAGCAGAACACTGTTTTTAACCTTTGTCCCAAAGAAAAAATTGCCAAAGTTTCAAGATAAGTTAAAAAACACAAGTGTAAACTAAATATATAGCAGTAGTAATAGTAGTCTATCACAGGGTGAAATATTTAGAGTTTTAAAATTTTAGTATGAGAGTAAATGAGAGACAAGATAGAAAATTTAAAGTGTTATCTCCTCTCCTTCTTGTTCTTCTTCCACTCCATTTTTTGTAGTACTAGTAGCACAAAGTCATTAGTTAAAGACAGTAGCAACATAAGTGTTACATGTGTAAATCAGTAGAAGTTATTAGTAGTAAAGTAAAAACAAGATAAGTGTTAAAAAGTAATTAACTAATTATCTTTAAAAATACGTTAGTTTTGAGTATCGAGGCCATTTTTGTCCATTTTATGCCTTGTTTCTCATACGCTCAGTCTAGCATGCAGACAGCTTACTAAACATAAGATAAAAAAAAAATAAACAACAACCTGAAAACCAAAAAACACAGTGAGTCCTGCATATCTTTCATCTCTAGCAAAAAACTCATAAGAGGGAACCTCCTTCAAGAGCCCAAAGAGTAAGTTCCCAGCAGTGTGTGGAATTCAACAACAACCACAAAAAAAAAAAGACCCCAACACTTAACAAAACAGAACAACAGAAGTATCCTCTATTTTGGCCTACAGAATGCTTTACAGTCTGTTTTATTAGCTGTTGAGACAGTAACTAAGATGTGAAATGTGCAATGAATGACACTGAACTGCTTAAAAGATGTTATAGAAAGCACACACATTATGCATGCATATCTGAATAACCCAGATTTTTTGCATCTGCTAGGCTGCAATGGGAATTTCATGACATGGGTCCCCTTATAATAACTTGATATGACACACTGACAAGTAAAAAAAAAAAAAGAAATTCAATAGAATAGGACAGGCATGTGTTAAGCAGGAATAACTACATGCAAAAATAAAGAGTGGTGGCCAACTGTTGGGTAGCACATCTTCAGAGAGGCAGTAGAGGACATGGAAAATGCTCCTGGGAAAAAAAGGAATATTTTGTATTGGGATTAAGTACACAGAGGTATATCTAAGATGCCTGAAACAATCTTTCTGTATCCATAGAGATCTTGGCTGCATACTGGGTCCAGTTTTGAACCCTGAATCTAAAGGAAGTTGTCATTCAGCTGGAGAGATGGGCACATATCTGTGATTATTTAGTCTGATGTGCATAAAACTCAATGGAGACAGGAAAACGTTTTCTAGTCCATGGTAGGTTCCTGTAAAGAAGGAGGAATCATTTTTCATTGTCTGTTTGGAGCCAGGAAACAATCTCATACTGCAGGAAGGAAATTCCAGATTGGCATTGACAATAATAATAATAGCACAGTGCAGGAGCAGAAAACCCAAGAAAGCTGCAGGGCAGCTGCTCCTGGAGATCTTTCAAGAAGGAGTCAGATAGACATGCCTGATGTCACAGAGATTTTGGTGATCCTGCTCTGAGGTAAGGAGACATAAACAATTTCCTGAACTGCTGCCCACCACTACTTACCAGCTTAGTCTGCAATCATTCAGAGAAAATGCACGTGGAAAAATGCTTTTGAAATATTCTTTCCTCCTTCTCCACAACATATCACATGAAGTGGCTTTCAACTTTAACCTGTGTGTTGACCAAAATTGAAGAATTTATTGGAACTGAACTGACTCTCATCCTCCTCCCACTGGATGAAGCCAAGAGAGTTTGTAGTATAAAACAAATGCTGCAGCCAAATTAGGCCTCCAGTACACAGATTCTAGATCTGCAAATGTGATGGAAGTCTATGCATAAATCATTCTGTTGGACTTGCAGAAAGGCATTGATATCTTTGCAAGACTGGGGACGTGATTTCTGCTTCCTCTAACAGCACACAAATGGGTTCCCCAAGCTCATTTGAATTCTGTACATAATCAGGATGTAGCCCACAGCTCCACTGATTTGTGAGTTTTATGTTCCATAGTTGAATTTGTCCCTAGGGGTTTGTCACCTAATTCACTGAACAAGCAGAGATTTTTAAGATAAATCTGGAAAAAAAAAATACACAAGGAAATAAAACTGCTATCTTAATGAATAACAAGAAAATACTAGTAGTGGAAGCAAAGAAGAACAGACCAAAAAGATAATCTCAAGGCAAAATATTTAAAAGGAAGAACTGGACAGAAATTTTATATGGGCATCTTAATACAAACAGGGCTGATGTTAAGGGATTATTTAAACAAGTCGAGAGAAGTTATCACCAGTTAATGATGAGTTTGTTAGCTTACAGGCTGTTAACACTCAAATAAACTGGTCATTAAATGTGGTTACTATTTATTTTAATGGAAATTTACTAGAAGCTTTATTTAAAGCTTTAATGGGAGGGAAAGTCACAGCATGCACACATGGAGTCCCACAAATCCAAAGAGATTTGCCTGGATTTGAAACCAAAAGGAGAAACAAACATTTCACAGCATCAATGCCCACCTCTCCTCTAGTAATAGGATATTAGGCACGTTTGGATTCTCTGAGAGAGCTTCATATCTAATAAGAACCACTTGAATCTTCATTACTTTGTAGTGTCATTATGGTAAGTGGTTCTGATCTGTGTCCTTTAGAAGCCCATTGCAAATCTCATTATTATTACACAGAAGTTTGATAAAGCTCTTAAAGTCATCTCTCATGCACCTTCATCCCCTTGGAGTTTAGTGGAAGAAAAAAGAGGAAAAAAAAATAAAACCAGAAATAGCAATATATTAAAAGGGAAATAGAAGTAATAAAACTTCAGATTTTTTTGCTTCATTACCATGATAAGCTCAAATACAGCAAGTTACTCAGGGGGAAAAAGATGGAATTGATCCCTAATGTAAGACTGGCCTCTAGTACACACTGTCAATAAAGTACGTAGTTATAAGAATAAAGCACAGTCCACCAGGAAAAAAAATTTAAAAGAAAAAAACCCTGTAGTAGATCTGGAGGGACAATTATACTCCTACCTCTGTGACTGACTGACCACAAATTACTTCATCCTCCCCTGCCATCTTGCCTCTTTAATTTGACCTTCCCTACACAGAGGGTAGTACTGATGTGCCTAAATTCTTCACACAGCTTCCTCTGTTCTCGCAGTTACACAGAAGACAGGTCAGAGTAGGAGAACTAATCTACTGCAAACCGCAGAGAGGCCAGAAAAGGATACAAAAAAGGGTTTGGAAGAAGTAGAAATTATTAGAAAAATCTGTTTCACTTAACACCCCTAAAAATCAATAAATCAGCCTCTGGAAGCACATCCCACCCCACGAGTCAGAGGGACTCTCAGATCTGCCTTCAAGGAGAAGCCTGAAATCAAAAGAGGTTTTACCATCCATTATATGCTTCCTCAGAGAGAAAAAACACAGGACCTTCAAAAGCTCAGAGAAGTTCATAAGCAGACTATATGATAACTGCCCACCTCCTTAACACAGCTTTTTCAGCTATACAACTTTCAGCATCTCTCTTGGTTATCAGGAAAGAAGCTAGAAGGGGAGGAATCTTACAAGAAGGTCTGAAAGGCAAGTATTTCCAATGTGGCCACACATTTATTGGGCTGGAGCCAGTTCTCAGCAGAGCTGAGCACTAATTAAAGTCCCTGTTAACTCTGGGCACTCAGGACTGACAAAAGCTGAGGCTGTCAGGGAGGACAGGATCTGATTACTGGTGATGCTCAAGCCCTGTGCAGCCCTCCAGAAATCTCAGGCTGGAGCCAAGAAATGGCCTGGTGTCAGAACTGAGAACCAGCCCCAGGAGCCTGCACCACTTAGCCTGAAAATTTTTATTTTTCTTAGCTTCCCATTTCTATGATTTGCTCTTGGTCTTTCAAATATTTCTCACTTTCAACCTCCCGGGATCTGACAGGCTCCTGTCTAAATGCTCATATTGTTAATATTATTTCACAAGATATTAGGATTTCAGATGCATCTCCCTTGCCTTGTTTGCAAGAGCTTTTCAACAAAAGACTATGGACATGTCTAAACTCCTAATATTTGCTGTGATAATACCATTTAAAGGCAAGTGGGTTGGGAATGGCAGAGAATAACTGATATTTTCATTTAGCTGCTGATGTGACTGGGATTTAGAGAACAATCTGATTGATGTCTCGGCTCCATTTAAAATAAAATAATTAGGCTACTAAAATCTGGAAAGTATATTTTCATTTTAACTGGTCTGTGTGCTCAGCCCAGGCTCCAAGAAAGGATATGGAACGTTACAGGAATGGAAATGAGGGATTGGAGTAGGAGAAATTACATACTGTAGATTAGAGGCAGACGAGGAAAGGATATGAAAAAGGGTCTGGCAGAATTAAAATAATCAGGAACTAAGGGGAAAAACCAAGAGTTCAAGAAAAGAGGTAGAGAATTCCATTAATCATCATTGTGGGAGGTAACAGAGGGTGGACAACAATACAAGAAGAGGACTGAAGAAGCACAACTAAGAGACAAAGCTGTAGATATGAATAAAAGAGGTGTAAAATTTTTTCTTTTTTTTGTTCCTGTTTCTAATAGCACTCTGGTCACTGCCTAGTGGGAACAATGAAAGATTGGCTGAGGGAAGAGAAGGCTCCCAGCTGCATGAAAAAGTCGTAAGATCAGACCTACAAATATATGCACAATTTAAGCATCTTAAACCCACAAATAAGTGCACTTTTAAGATCTTTTGATCCCTTGCATCACTCTATCACAAGACAAAGGCAGTTAAAATATTGGACATAAAAAGCACCCAAGGAATTTTGACCTCTTAATTTTGTGAAAATTCAGGCATATATCTCAGCTGTGTAAGAACTCAGAAATAAAACCACATGCACCAGCTGGACAGTCCTAATTATACAAATACACAGACTCTGACAGCAAGAAATGCAACACAATGCACTTTTTTGAGACACAAAAAAAAAAAAAGCAAAGGCTTTTACATGAAGCCAAGATGCAGTACTTTCCATCTGCACACACATGGACCACGAGACCACAGCTAAAAAGTTAATCATGGAGATCAAGAGTGAGAGTGTGATAATACCCACTCCAGTGGCCAACTGCATGGAAAACATAAGGTAAAGTTTCCAGAAGCCAGGAATCTCAGCCAATGAACTGCAAACAACTTGAAACAAAATCAAGTAATATCTCCTTTGGATCTTTGCAATCCCTCCCACAGTGTGAAAGGCTCCTCTGACCACGACAATAAAGGGACTAAACGCCCCTTCTCCCCTGCAGTGATTGCTCCACATAACTCAGATTCATGGTTGTGTGGTCTTTCACACCTACATTCCTCCTGGAAGCCAGTCACCCATAAAATACAGTATATGAGCTGCACTATATTAGCTGGAGAAAAATGAGGCTCTCAAAATCCGAGAGAAAGCTGGAAGAAATTTAGTCTAAGTGAATATTGCATACCCAAGGGACAGAGGTACTTGGAAGAAAATCCTGTTAAAAACAGAGTGTTTTCCCCTTCTTCAGAGTCTTTTTTCCCTTTCTTTGTTTTTTTTTTTTCCTTTCTTTTTCCTCTAATTTAAAATAAGTTTGTCATCCCCCAACCACCTCTTTCTCAGCACAGAGAGGATATTTTTGGAACATATTGTCTTGTGTAACAGATACACTGAGGTGGTCTGGAATAGCTTTTCTGTTCTTACCATCAGTGAAAGATGTATTTGGGGGTACTTGGTGCTATTCTACCAGAAAGACAGACCAACCGGGAAAAAAAAACTCAATTAAAAACAAATAAAGAAAAAACCAAACAAAACCAAAGAAACAAAAAAAAAAAAAATTTCACATGAATAATCCTAGATATAAGCCCAGAAAACATGTGCCAAAAATATACCTAACAATTGTTGCCCTTGTAGTTCAATTTTCTGTTATACCTATCTTTATCTGGATACTAAAAAGTGTTTCCAAAGCATGGGAAGAGGAAATCTGTGCACCTTGTAGTCTGCTTTAATTTGTAACCAACACATCTACCCTGTCCAACCCTACAACTGCACTAAGCACAGAATAAGACAGGAAGTTTTTTCCATGGTCTCCAAATTCCTGTACTAAATAACCTTTTTGTGGTGTCTGCCACTAATAAAACTAGGTTCATTAGCTGAAAGGAATTGTGAGTAAAACAGGGATTCTGGCAATGCTTCCCCTTTTGCTCTTACCTGATGCCCAAATCATTAATTAATTATTGATGTTCATGGATGTATTTCATACAAGACAAATGAAAACCTACTTACTCTCTAGCCTAACATATTTTGACTTTTCACACTATTTACTCAAAACCAACTTTTCATAGCTCAGAAAACTTCACAATAAAAGTAAATACCACCCTCTTCACGTTAAAAAGACAGACTTTTGTCTCCTATTGGCTACCATTAATGGTGCATAAAAAAATAAGTGATTAGGACCTTGAGAGCTGGCATGGCTCAAATACCTTATATCGATGAACCACGCTGGAATGGAAATCAGATTAAAAGTATTCCTGTAGTGGCACTTTAACCTAACTGTTGACAGATGGAGAATGGAAGCAACACAAATGCTCTCTTTTTGTGTCAGCACTATAAAAATGTCTGACTAGCCCATGAAAGATGGAGATGAAAGCTTAGGCAGCCATTAGAAACTGTGCCTCACCTCAAGCAATAACTCATTCCCACGGCATTATGAAAATGGTTTTATTGCAGAGGGTTACTTCTCCCCCTTCTGCTTATCAGCAGTGCAGAAATAAAACCAGAAACTCCCAATCTCCTTCCCAATGGTCAGGAATTTCATGAAATATAACATTTGATTAAACCAGTTTGGATACCTTTCTGAAACTGACACCATTATCTGAAATACAGCACTTTCAAGTGTCCTGCCATTAGTTCACAGCACCTTAGTTGCCTGTTGCATTTATTTATCTGAGTATTAATGCTCTTCCAAACTGCCTTGATGGGAATCCAAATCTTTTGGCAGACTGGGACTGGAAACCAAGTGAAGGTGATAAGTGCAGGAAGAAATTCAAAAGCAGCATCCAACAAGGAGGCTGTGTTTGGGGTTGGTTTTGTGGGAGTTTGGGTGATATTTTTGGGGATGTCTATTCATGCACAATGCATTTTGGTTACAGCTTGTTTCTAAGCAGTCAAGCTTCAATAGAGAGCAAAACAACCAGGTGTATTTTAAAGTCAAGCACTCACAAAATTCAAAGTATGCATGATCATCATCAGCACAACTGGAAGTTACCTCAGTATACTGCTGTGGTTTGTTCATTAACAAAGGACTTTTGACAGCAATATTAGAAGGTTAAATATGATTTATTAATATGAATCTATGATTTAAAGGATTTTGGGTTATTATTTGCTTAGCACAGAGCATCTGAAGCTCCTACTTTAAGCTTCGTCTAAGCAATGTTAGAATAGATTACACAATTAGAGATAACTTTTTACCTCATAGGTTGAGAGGAAGAGAACCCCCATCTCCCATTAATAGGAGACAGGTAAAGAAATTTAAATGTCTTTAAAACACAACTCTAAAATTTTGTTTACAAAAACTTACACAAAATAAAAAAACAACAAAAAATGTTTTTTCATAAAAAAAATTTCTACAAACTTACATACAAAAAAACTTATAATATATTCTTACAACTTCAGTACTTCCTGAAGGGATTGCAGCTCCCCAAGGCACAGGAATTTAGCCTGAGAAATGAATGTTTAGAGCCAGTGCAAGGCAGCAGAAGGTGTCCAAATCAGACCCTGCAGTCTCCTCATCGCACCAGTGCCCTGCAGAATGTGCAGCTGACATACCACAGCAGCTTCATCCAGATCTTGCTTGACACTCCAAAGCCACTTTTTTGGCAGCCAGTTTCAAGAAACCCTCTATAAACCTATCCTGATGGACTGGCCAAACCTCATGGGATGGATGCAATGGAAGAATGCAGCTTCACTTGGTTAAAATACATTACATTTTTAGCTTTGCTTTCTTCAATGTTTTAAGAATCTCCACAGCCAAAAAGAAAAAAAAAAAAGAAAAATCTAGGCAAATTTGGCTTCAAATGGTGCTGACAGCATGTTGTCTAGGCCAGTAAGGCTATTCCCTACACTTTCTCCATCAGTCATATACTCATGTGTGCTCACAGAAAAAGAAGGGGAATAGTGGCAGAAACAGGGTGGTACACCCCTGCCAAGCAACTCTAAATCACAAAAGGAATAAAAAACAAACTTGGAACAGGCCTGACAGACAGAGAGAGCATATTTTCTCAGACTCAAAGGAAACCCTAAATGACAATTTTATGACTGTGGTAATTTTTCAAGTGACATACTACAAGAGGGTATTTTGGGCTCCCACGAAACATTTAATGCTCCCACTACATAAGGAAAAGAAAGGCTGGAATAGCTCCTCTGCCTCTGGTGGGAATCAGCCCTTTGCTGCTCAGACACTGATGGGAATATCTGCAAGGAAATGTTTACTCTGCACCTTAGCAGGATACTTCTGAAAAGCAGATTCACTTTTCCTTCAAGATGTCTCTAGTATCACACAGATTTTCCAGAAAGAGGGTCTCATTCCCCAGATTGTGCATGTTGGGCAAGCCACGTGTTCCAATGACTGCAGGGAGACACTTGCACAGCAACTTAGCTTAATTTTTTCTTAACCACTGATGTTTTTTTACCCAGAAGAGTAGCAGTCATTGCACTTCATGTTTGGGAGGCCTCATTTGCATCACATGCTCAGGGATAAGACCCATCCAACCCTTTTCAACTCTTAGTATACAGCTCTGAGCTAGATTTTCCTCAGTCCATATTTTGGCCAGTCAGGTGGCCTTTGAATGTTGTGCACAGAGAAAGGGGGTTCATAATCCTGTAGTATCTGAACTCAGCTCTATTTACAAAAGATCTTAGAAAACACCATTCTAATACTCTGTGCCATGGTGGGGAATCTGAGCACCTGCCTTGGAGCACAGTCATTAGCTCCAAAACCATCTGGCCAGCCAAGCTAATCACTCAGCTGTCTATTTATTGCTGTAAAACTAAATACTCAGAGACCATTTACAGAAAAATGTCATTTGCCACCGTTACAAATGCTCAAATCTTCCAACATTTCCTCATTAAACCACACCCTATGCCCCTTTTCATCCAAGCCTTACCAATCTCAACATCCAAAGGCTGTTCTAAGGGATGAAGTTTTTCAGAGAGAGAAGAAAATATGTTTCCATTTTCTATCCATCCTAGGGTAGTAGTTGGTTTGAGTTCAGGTGACATTAGTGAAGTCCTATTTGCTGAAACATTTGTTTAAATCAGGATTTATACATTCAGCATTTGCTGAGTCTGGTCCTTATTAGAGAGCTTTGCAGAAATGTGTCACACATACAGATTGTGCATTTTAAATTTAAAATGACAGAGTGTGTCTGATGTTTAAAACTTTGCTACCTTGCTCATACAGTAATGTTCATACAAAAAGTTTTTTCAAATGTGCTTGATTTGCATAAGACCATTATGAGTTACAGTGTTGCAGACTCCTTTAATAACAATGGGGTGCTATGGATTGACATGATTGCTTATTATGGCTTCAAATAATATGTAAATAACATTTAAATGGCTTCTCCCAAGGCCATTACTGTCAGTCAAATAAATACCTATATTTTGGCTTCTCATTTTTATGTCCTTAACTAATATTAAGAAATAAAAAAAGCAACTTACACACAAAACTTGTAACAAACAGCTATTTTGCTAACAATCTGGTTAAAACTGCCAGGAGAACAACAGAACTCAGTTGCAATGCCAAAGCTGTAGTTTTTCTTGCCCTGTTGGTTCTCAACACCATAAAGATTAGGATAAGTTTTGTGTCAGGACAACCACTATTTATGGACATCAGCCTAAAAGGGATCATATACAGAATTTTGTCATCAGGAGTCCCACAGTAGTCTCAATAACGCTAATCCTGTAAGTTTTATGTACATTTTCATCACCAGACCTCAAGGTGATTTATAAACTGTATGATGGGCCACTAGCAGGGGCAGCAACACTTGGGTACAGACACCAAAGGGCTCTCAGCAATTTCTCATGAGCATCTCACCAAGGGCTCTGCAGGATGTTGTGGCAGAAGGAAATGCTCTCCCTGCAGACTCCACACTCACCTGCAATGCCCTTCCTAGCCAAAACTGCCTGGACACTGGTCACCCCCACGCTGAAGGTGAGGTGAGTCACAAAGCAAAGGGACTTCAAAGAGGCACAAGAGTCAGAAACACAGCCAGGTCTGCTGCAGGTGCAGCTCCTGAGTGCACAGAGCCTGTACCTATGTCAGGTAGAGCAAGGCAGAATCCTGCTTGTCCATCTCAGCCCCTGTCACAGCTGGGACAGCCACAATACACAGAGCATCACCACACGATAACAGAAGGCTTGAAACACTCACCCAAGCAGCGTAACACCACTTCAGAAGGCTTCCAGCATCTTCCCATGCAGAGGAATACCATACCACTTCAGAAAGGTGCAACCATCTGCCCTTCTTGGTCTTTAGCCCAACCTTTTATACCCCTCATGTTCATGCACTGCACCTGTGTGCCCTCTGTTCCCTTTGGTGATTGGGCAGCACTCCATGGCTCGTTACTTTTAATATTATTCACCTGCTTTTCACAGCTGTAGCCCATCAGGGATGAGGCTCGGCCACAGCCCCACTCCCAATCACCACAAGCTGTGTGCCTACAAGTCCCAGTCCTGTTTCATGTAAAATCCTCTTCTTNTGCCTTAACAAAAAAACTACATTTAAAAGATTAATACAGCACTACAAAAATTAATACAACATAGCTTTCCAACATAACACATGTAGTATTCATTCTAATATTTGCGAAAAGCCAATCATATAATATGCATTTTTCACATTGCAGCTGTGTCCCTTTCCCTGTGCCCATGCAGAATGAGACTCAGCAGCATGAATTTCAGTCCATTGTGCCACTTTTTTCCTTCTGGCACAAAACTATCCTTTGCAGTACAACTGTGATGCCACAAAGATCCCATACAGTACCACATACCAGAGCCTGGGCTTCACCCAGCTTACAGGAAAACAGCTCAGTGTAGGCAGATGTGTCCAATCATGGATGTCTCCATGAGGGAGAGATTATTTTTGAGGGCTTGATTTAAAATTAACACCACAATAAAAATATTCTTATGTCAGTCATCTTTACTCTGCAATATATCCATAAGCAACATTCAACCTAATACCTGTAGCTAATACTGCTACAAAAACAAACAAACAAAAAAATACTTCACCACTTACTGAAGAGGAAAAAAATAATAAAAAGTACCAAGTCCATGTCTCAGTCAGATTTCTGCCATAGAGAGCCTGTTTTTTGGTTTCTCTGTTTTGGGAGGAGGAGCTACTTTTTTCTCTTGTGAAGCTCAATCACACCTACAGTTTCTCAGAGAGAAATTTGTCCTCTACCCTCAGAAAAGATGGTTTTACTGACAAGCCTACTGGCACATTCCCAGCCAGGAGGAAAAAGCTGGAGTGATGGGCTCTTAACCAGCACCTGAGAGCTGCTCAATGTTTTCTCTGCCTTAGGGGTTTTTTTTATACCAATCCCAAGCAAACTTCAATTCTCCACCAGTTGTCTCCTCCATGCAATAAAAAGGTTGTGAGGTTGCAACGCTGACCCTGAAGTGCTCAACTCCCATTTCATGAGTGGCTTTATCAGTAACCAAGCCAAACAGCAACAATTAAATGATGGCTAAAGCTGTCCTTTGTCCTTTGCTATCCATCCCCAAAATGCCTGCTGAGGCAATGCCAGCTAGGCTGACCTGTCCTTTTCTGCAGAATAAGACCTATGTACAGGGATGAGCAGGACTAGAGAGAAACAATTAGAAAATGCAGCACACCTCACATATGTCCTTATGTAGGAAAGCCAGAAATATTAGCATAATCACAGTGTGCTCTTTTAGCATTAGAATTAAAACTGGAGAGAGGAGGCAGAGGGAGCCGGTTGTTAGTGCAGACAATTCAGCCAGACAACAGTTGGCCTTACTAATTAGCAAAACAGTGCCACTTTAAGAGCTCTCTTTGGGTAATCCTCCGGGAATTTCAGACATCAAGGCAGCTAATATGCTTTCCAGAAAAGCTGGCAAGAGCTAAAACCTGCACAGCCAAATACCTATGTGCAAGGAATCGCTATCATGAGCAAGTTCCATGATGAGAAAAGCCTGGATTCATTCATTCATTCATAAAAATATTGCCAGCCTGCAGGTTCTGCTGCAGGTTTCCTATCACTTGTGTTTTGTTTTGTTCTGCACTCTTATTTCGAGCCCTTGAAAGTGGATGATTATCAGAAAGTAACTTTTTTTTTAATGTGCATTTCTTGCCCTGTTAAGGAAGAAAACTCAGAAGTGAACTTCTTAAGCCCAAGCACGAGGATAGAATCAAATAAACCTGCTTCATTGCTCTTGAGGAGCTTCAGAGAATTTTGGAAAAGAAAAGAATGTGAGATTTTTGAAAAGCCTGGAACTGGGCTTAAAATTATACCTTGCTGGCTATCAAAACTGCATCATTTAAGTAAATCTTGTTTCCATGTTTATCCAAAGGATGTCTCTGTTCTCCCAGGCAGCAGCCTGGAGCCAGCCCCCACCCCAGCATGGGCCAGCTGTGTGCTGTTCATGGCAAGTTAACATGCAAGCCAGGCTTCCAGCAGGTCCCCAGCTCTACTTACTAAGCTGGAGATGAAAGAAACAATTCTTCTGGGGAAAGCTGTGTACTTCATACTGCATTACGTTTACTTCAGCCCATATTCGGGTATTTAAGGCACTGCTGATTATTTAGCATAATGATTCAACTAAGGGCATTCATTATAAGGCTGTCTTGGAAGACATAAGGATCTGTTCTCCTGTACAGGGTATTTTGGCTCTATAAAGCATATGATGGCTGCAGAGGAAGATATGCCTGAAGTATAGCATACAAGAATAATAACCTTAAATGTTGAAAGCATATTAATATTTCATCAGGGGAACCAGAGAAGCTGGAAAGCACCAGGGGCCCTATCACATGATAATTATTTGATAGGACACTACATCCAGCCACAGGGATAATTCTCAGGGTTTACAACTACTCTATTTTCATTGGCAGGCCTGGCAGGCAGCACTGGACACACTGACAGCAGGGATTTGGTTGCGGGAACAACTCCTGAGTAATTAATCTGGGTCAGGGCAGGATCTGGTTTCAGAGAAGTCAGGCTCCTTACTGGCACTACTCTCTAAGCTTTGTGTCCAGCCCAGTTGTCCCATTCCTTCTGTTCATGTAAGTCAAAGGATTGCTGCCTGCTACACAGCACAGTGGATTGAAATAATTTATTCTGAATTAGGCTGCCACAACATTTCGGTTTTGTCCACCCCACTCACAGATGAATTGTCAAATGCGAAAAATGTCCTGAGATGTAGGATAGGTGTTTGGATTTAAACACCCCAACTGGCCAGTCTGACAAGCCACCAGGTCTGACAAGCCACCAGGTCACTCAGAAGGCTGAGCTCAAGATTCAAGCATGAGGCTTGTAAAGCAGTGTAGTGAAAAAAAAAGGTGCAACCCAGTGGTTTCCATCACAGAAAATAACTCCTCAAAAGAGCCTGGACTATGATTCATGCAGACATCCACCCATCTCCCAGTAATAATGCCAAAAGGTGCCCAAAAAGCCTCAGAAGGTGATGCTAGAAGATATAAAATAGCAGGAAAGGTACCACAAAAGCCTAATGTTGTGAAAAAAGCCTGACGTTTCAGTCCTTCTAACCCAGAGTTGAGGAGACAGATTAAAACATTAAAAGTGAGAAAATTCAGAAAGTGAAAAATTCAAACCTGAAAAAGAGCAAATTGTTCTGAGCGACTTAGAATTTTACTAAAATCTCATTGTCATGGGACTTCAAAAAGGCCAAGACCATGGCAAGAGTGAAAGCAGGATTAGGAATGGTTAAAGAGAACCTCTGCTATTGCTGTAAATGCTACTGCTAATTTACCTTTTGAAAGGGAGAGACTCTACAGAGTGCTTCAGCGTTTCACCCCATCTTTAAATATTTAACACCTTATTTTCATCTCCATTCTAGGTGTTTACACCATGCACTGTTGCTTGATATTTAAATGTCTCAATAACAGTATTTTCCTTAGCTTCTGGAGGTCCATAGCTGAGGCTAGGCTTGACCCAAAACTGAATTTAAGACAGGCTGATCTCATTTCACTACTTATCTTCTACTGTCCTGAGCATGGCATTAAACCTGTCCTTTCCAATTCTGTGCAGAGTAGCAAAGGCAATTTTTGATACTATTTTAACGGGTTTTAATTTCTGGAGCAGAAATGAACCCTCACAATGTTTTTCCTCTTAGTATTTCCATACTTATTCAACTTTAAAATGAAGTAAACTGTCAAACAAGCAGCCTGGAGGTTTTTCTTTGTTTCTGTCACGTATTTGTTGCATATATTGGAACACAAATAAAAGTACAAAAGTATATGCGCCATATCGTGTACATCAAAACATTGCCTTTCCTTGAAACTCAGACTGAGCAGTCTTTTTTAAAAATATATATATATATATGCAAATAAAAATAAAACTGCCTGTGAACAGCTTTCAGGCATGTCTGTGGTCAAGTGTCATCAAGGTCATCAAATTTGCATCACCAGAAAAGAGCCTTTTGCCTCCTCTCTTCCCCACACCACCAAAATACATTCATTAAAATTGTGTTTCCTTCTCCAGTGTGAGCTCATCCCCCCATGACACTTTCTGACCTTCAGAAAATGGGCTGCTTCTCTGCCTCAATAGCCTGCTACCTAAAGCCCAGATCTCCATAAAACTGTTTTCTAATTGCTCATCAATGATCACATTTATCTCCCAGGCAAGCCAGGCTGCAGTGGTTATCAGTATAAATGGTATCTAAAACAACAAGGATGGAGGCTCTGTTTGTTTCATAGCTATTGGGACAGAAGTCTACATTAGCTTCAGTAACCTGAAGACATTATTCACACAAGTTTCTAAGCCTGTTAACATAATTTATTAGAACTTTGAGGCTTTGGAATAACAACCCATTGAAACAAAGCAATAAAGACGATAGCCATTGCTGCCAAAGGGAACTTTACATATAGTTAAAGCAATGACATGATCAAGTAGGAGAAGGTTAGCATAAGGCAAATGTTGAAAAATAATTAAGGCTTTAACTTAATTCCATTGCAGCAAAATGAATTCTTAAAAAAAAAATTAAAATCTCACATTTTCCAGTAATTCCAAATCAATTACATTTTTACAGTATATAAATAATTCTAATTATGGTCTTATAAGGTCAGCCTTCCTGCATGTTGGCATTTAGAAAAATGTTAAATTTAATTATCTACATGCAATGGAAACATAATACAAAGAATGATCTAAAAGCCAGGAGCAGGAGGCCAATATGAGCAAAGCTCTTATGTAATATCTGAAAAAGCCCAGTGCAAGCGCAGAACTAGAGCTCACATTTTCCTGGGAACCATTATTTTTTCAAATGAAACATGAATCTGAGTCCATAAATAAACTCTTCATGTTGGAAGAGTGAATGGAGGACTAGATGCAGATGCGCCACTGGATTAAGAGCAGATCGTAAAATAAATTTATCAATGTCATGGGTAATTAATTATAACTCCCCATCTACAGATGGGGATGGCTGTGTTTATCAGCCAGGATTCCCAGAATACCAGGTGGTTGACAAAGAGCTGAGCAACTTCTCTGCCTGCTCATCTACCTATTTGTGACTTATCTATGTTAAAAACACGTGGCTTTAAATTATTCCCACTGGGTTAAAGAAAGTAATTGCTATCAATTCTTGTGTTTATTATTACAAAACTTGTGATGCCTGTTGCTATTTTGTAAAACTCCAGTCCTGGAGGTTTTGTGATTACACTTAAATTTAAGGAAGGTCAAATATCTTCTAATCTTAACTATTTCAGAGAATAACATGAAAACTGTTAACCAAAACATAGATGTAATATTTGTAAATAGGAAATTATAGCTTTTTGTATTTTGGGGTGTCTTGGTTTGAAAGACAAGTGTCTGCTAAGGAAAGCAGGAGCCTCCCTTGGAATTGAAAATATGACCCCCTTCCCTCTGAATTATTACAACTTTGAAATTAAGGGGCTTTTAGGCAACAATATGAGAAAAGGAATAACAGTCCTTACTAGCATGTGCCTGTATAACAAGGCAAACAAACAACAACAATGGCAACACCAACAAACAAGAACAGAAATCCCAATGGATGCGCTCTTCCCGCTCTTCCCATGTTTCCCCTCCGGTGCAGTTCCGCTCACGGCCAGCAGGGGCGCTGGTGGCTCCCAGCCAGGCAGGGCCGATGCGATGAGTCCTCCGTGCCTGCAGGGGGCGCTGTGGCGCGAGCTCGGCCGCCTCTCCCTCACGCGGCGATGGCGGGCGGGCCGGCGAAAGAGATGGAGAAGGGCAGTTTTTGGTTTTTTTGTATGCCTTTACAAACCACCAGGGCAGCTGGTCCCAGTGCCCCTCCCGAGAGTGAAATGAGCTGTAGCAGGAACCTCAGAAATAGCAAGCTGGATCCCGGTCTAGTAAACAAAATGTACCAGAAACTCTGCAGCTGTGGGTGGAACCTCAGGCTGTCCCAGCAGGAAGAGGGTGCAGGCTACCCTGCAGTGAGCAGTGGCAGAGAAGCCGTAGGGCTGGGCAGCGGCAGCCCTGGCTCCCAAGCATGGACAGGAGAGGCTCCCTGGGAGGGGAAACGGGCTCCATGATCTCCGCTGAGGCACCCGGGCAGATGGTGAAGGGTCCTTTGTTTGGTGAGGTCGGGTGTTAGGAAGGCCCCAGTGCAATGGCCGCTCTCATGAGCAGAGCTCCACTCGTGGTAGAAGGCAGCAGAAAACAGAACCCCACAGTGGTGGTGAGTTCTTCCCACAGCGACTGCAGCCTCCTTCCCCTCCGAATGCCGGGAGCGTTGCATGAACATATTTTAAGTTTCCTTGCATGTAGGCCTGCAGAAAAATCCTTCCCATGGGAAAGCATCTTTTTACTGTCTTTTACTCTGTATAAGTTTCTATAAACAAATCTCTGAGCTGTGTTCAAGGACACAGATGGTTTCTCTGCCCTGTCTCCTGATAATAGGAGATGGGTGTTTTTCTTCCTTTCAACCCATGAAGTGAAAAGTTGTTATCTCTGACTGTGTAAGCTATTCTGGCATTCCTTGGACGGAGCTTGAAGCAGCAGCTTTGGATGCTCCGGACTGGGCAGATAATAGCCCAAATCCTTTGAATTATGGAGTCACATTAATAAATCATATTTAGCCACCTGATATTATTGTCAAGAGTCCTTTGTCACCGTACGGACCACGGCAATACGGGAGAGCAAGAGAGCTCGGAGCTGCCCCAGCCCCTCTTCCCCAGCCCACTTCTCATGGTATCTCTGCCCCTCTATGAAAAGCACCCCAGCAAAAAGGGCAGCAAGCCGCACCCTTCCTGGGGAAGCTTATTTTGTCTCTCCTCAGACCCTGGCTGTCATTGTCTCTTAGCAACAAAAAATGGGAGAAAATTCTNTGAAGGGTCCTTTGTTTGGTGAGGTCGGGTGTTAGGAAGGCCCCAGTGCAATGGCCGCTCTCATGAGCAGAGCTCCACTCGTGGTAGAAGGCAGCAGAAAACAGAACCCCACAGTGGTGGTGAGTTCTTCCCACAGCGACTGCAGCCTCCTTCCCCTCCGAATGCCGGGAGCGTTGCATGAACATATTTTAAGTTTCCTTGCATGTAGGCCTGCAGAAAAATCCTTCCCATGGGAAAGCATCTTTTTACTGTCTTTTACTCTGTATAAGTTTCTATAAACAAATCTCTGAGCTGTGTTCAAGGACACAGATGGTTTCTCTGCCCTGTCTCCTGATAATAGGAGATGGGTGTTTTTCTTCCTTTCAACCCATGAAGTGAAAAGTTGTTATCTCTGACTGTGTAAGCTATTCTGGCATTCCTTGGACGGAGCTTGAAGCAGCAGCTTTGGATGCTCCGGACTGGGCAGATAATAGCCCAAATCCTTTGAATTATGGAGTCACATTAATAAATCATATTTAGCCACCTGATATTATTGTCAAGAGTCCTTTGTCACCGTACGGACCACGGCAATACGGGAGAGCAAGAGAGCTCGGAGCTGCCCCAGCCCCTCTTCCCCAGCCCACTTCTCATGGTATCTCTGCCCCTCTATGAAAAGCACCCCAGCAAAAAGGGCAGCAAGCCGCACCCTTCCTGGGGAAGCTTATTTTGTCTCTCCTCAGACCCTGGCTGTCATTGTCTCTTAGCAACAAAAAATGGGAGAAAATTCTCTAAGAGAAAGAAACAAAAGGAAGACTCCTAAACCCCAACATGGGGATATGAATAAGCAGGCAAAATGTTCGTATGAATCTTACCAAATGTACAACACTGTGTTGCAGACTACCTGTAGCTTTACATATAAAAATTTAGAAAAAATACTAATCTTTTAGTATCTTTGTTGTCACGCACAACATGAAATGCTGAATTACACGCAGAGATCTGCTCCCTAAAAATATTATCTAAGAAAACCTACTCAGTTTTAAGGTGTATTTAAAAAAAAAAAAAAAAAGAATCCTCACATCAGGAGAGGACATTTTTCTTGATATGAGTAGACTCTGGTTCTCTTAGGATATAAAACATTGGTGTCTGCTTTTGGGAATTAGGACACTGGCATTTTACCTTATGTTATACGGAGTTTCTCCCACTCCTCTAAGTGCTAGCTGTGCGCAAAAAAAAAAAAAGAATCCAAAAACACAATAAGTAAAAGTTTTGCTGAACTCCACGTGGGCACCTACTTGAGCTAAGCAAAAGGATACACATTGGTAAGATCAAGATTCCACACTAACCTGATTGCCATTAGGAAAGTCTTTAGAATAACTTGAAATATAATCCATCAAGTGGAAGCATAATGATAACTGGAGTGCTACCCTGGTCATTCAATTTAATTAGCAGATATGGTCATTCACTGACAGTACTTTATATCTGAAGTTGATTAGAAGAAAAGGAAAAAGAAAACTCTGCTCAAGAGCTTCACATTAGAAGAGTCCTCTCTTTCTAAGAGAGGATACAACAATACCCTTTGATTTCAGGTGCCATTAACCTCCAAAAATGTTTAGGTCCTTCAACCAATATTTAAAAATGTAATCAGCATGAGACAGGTGCCTAAGAGCAAAAGGAGCTCAACCAAGTGTATTGTCACAATGATAAGAATTCACGTGGAAAGATTTCAGGAGCAAGATTTTGCAACTCTGTTGAAAAATGAGCAGCATCTTTCCACTCAAACACTCCTCTTTGTTACATCTTTGGTGTATCTCAGCTGGTCAGTTTTTGGAAGTGACCTGACATCCAAAGAGCTCTGAATATCTTACAGCTAATGTCCAGTGCTTTACTGATAAGCACTTTGAAATTCTACCCCAATTTCAAGCTCACCTGCCCATGCTGCTGATGAATTGTGGTCCCTTGGCAGACGAGAGGAATGGGACAATGGGGGCACTCGAGGAGCTTCAACAAATTTGCAGATTTAAGCCCAGGCCACCTGGGTTAGTTGGCTCAGCAGAGCTGCTCCAGAAGCACAAAAGTCAGCCCAGGCTCTCATCTATTGGGTTTGCTGGTGGAATAACACCAAACCAGCCCTACTTCAGGGATCAAATATGTGGCTGGGATGGTTTGAGTCTGACCCCAAGGCCAGGCTCAAAGGCACTTCTTCACAGCAGTATAAAGCAAACTGCTAACACCAAAATTAAGTATACAATATGGCATACTGTATATTTAAGTATACAGTACACAGTATGGAATATATATTTAAGTATACAGTATAGAAGGCAGCACAGGCTGTGTATCCTCACTTTTCAGGCAGTGTAAAAAGAGTGTAAGAGGTTGCTACAACCTGCTGAACCTCACATTGCAAAAGTGTGAGTCACAGATGAGTGGCAGGGAAGCATAAATCTGACATGGATTGCCTTGTTAGAGAGATGCAGAATGGCTGAGGCTGATCCATTCTGTCCACCCAAAAAATGAAAAAGCATAAAAGGCTTTGTCTGTGCCTGATAACTGACTGGATGAATAGCACCTTGACAGCTGAATCCCTCCAAAATGATTTTGAAGTCTCAGGGGTGGCCCTGGCACCCTGTGGGGGCCCCTGTCCATCCTCCAAGCACCCAAGAACCAACAGGCTCCCAAACATTTCCCCATCATAGCAGGAAACCTAAGAGAGACCAGACTTTAACGTGAATGGGCATTGAAGGAACAAATGTGACAGCAAAAAAAATTTGCCTACCCACTGGGGTTTTTTTAAATAAATAAGAGAGAGGGTACTTGGGAGTGACAGCAGAGTCAATTTTTGTGCCTAAAAGCTGCAAGTGTTACAGATTCTGCCCTGCTTCCCCCTCCAAATCCTTCCTACCTCAAGGCCTGATCTGCACCAGTGGGAATAACCACAAGTGCTGCAAGTGTACAATTGTAACCCTGCCTCAGAGAACTCTATGTCCCTCAGCTTCAAATTAATATACATTAATTTGTATATTATTGTATAGAGAGGTCAACTTTAGGCAAGTATTAGATTGTTTATAACTTCAAATAAGTTATTTTGCAAGCTCATTTGCCAGACTTCCATATGAGGCAGCATTTGATAGAAATATGGAAAATGGCCTGAACTTTAAATGACAAACAGATGAGAAGGTCCAATGAAAATCAAACACTTTTGAAGGCCATGTGTTTTCACAGGGAATATAAATGGGATTTTTAATTGACACTGACTTCAGCTCATGGTAACATTTTGGGTGATCTCAATTAGTGGGGTTACAAAAAACAGTAAAGAAAGGAATTTGATTATGGCTAGCCCTGGAAAAAGGGATCTGGCATTCCCTGCATTTCTTAAATCAGGGAGTAATCTCTTTTGTAATGTAACTATCCAGTTAACATATTTTTGCAGCCACCGGGCATAGTAAGAGCTTTTTAATGCCAAAGATGCTGAGTACTGTCCTATTATCTTTTAATCAGTTTTGGGTTTTGATCTCTAGTGATTTGGACAGGTCTGACTGCAGAGGTAGCTCAGGGCTCTGAAGAAATAGGTTTAACTGGCATTTCCCATAAAGACTTGTTACTCAACTGGGTATTACTTGGCTTTTCTGAAATGTAACCCCAAATTGCACAAGTGGGGATACATCCCTTCAGAGGGGTGAGGGGAGGATAAATATATTGAAGGACAGAAGGTACTCATGTAGTATATGAGGCACTAAGAGTACCTAGAAGTTATTTATTTCTCAGCTGGCATCTGCCCATGTAGGAGTAACCAAGGTTCACTGCTTCTCATTCAGAGCTTCACTCAGATCATCGAACTGTTTTAAGCTGGGAGTTTAAAGCATTTCCATCAACAAACATTAGATATGATTTTCTGGCTCAAGATGGATGGACATGATTGTTTTATTGCACTGTTACAAAATCCTTTATGCAGAAACAGTTTCTAAATAAAAAACATCTTATGCAAGCAGCTTGCACACAAATGCACCACCAAAATAATTTTTTACCTGTGCCAGGAAAGCCTTTTGTATCAGATTTAACATATTTACCAGATCTGCATTAAGAAGTATTTTTTCTTGGTTCACAATGGACAAGAAAATTCTATCTTATCAGTCGATTTTTACACCACATTTTTCTAAGAAAGCTGTAGTACCTGCACAGAGAGTCTGATATTCCATAGGTTTACAGAAAAAGTCAAGTCTGAGCTTCTTCTGTGTACTGTTCATGAATCTGTGTATATTTATTACATCTAGTTGGGCCTTGATATCAAGGCACTGAACCCAACAGAATCTATGACAGACTAAAACCAGTTTAGCTGGCTAAAAAACCTAACAAAACAACAACAAAAAATCACCCAAAAATAGCAAAAAGAAACATTGGTCTCTTTTCAGGGAAGGAAAGCTCTTTCAGTCAGTTTGAACATGAATGGAGTAATTTTTCCTCATCATTGTTCAGCTGCCCCCTTCCCAAGAGAGGCATCATTTAGTGCTTTGTCTTGGGGATGAGGATTAAAAACCAGTGAGGAACAGTGAGATGAAGCACCTCTACTCTGAACAGAAGCAAGGCTTTCACACTTTTTACCCTTGGCCAAAGCAGCTTCCTGCTGATGCCACAGAAAGACCCAGCTTACTACATCCTCTTAGACCTACACTCTGTCTTCCCAGGCAACTGACAGAACAAGTTTATCCTTGATGCTGTAATTTTGTTGGTGGTGTCCTCACCTTTGCTCCTATGGCTGTACCTTTACACTTGTGGCTCTTGCCCAGACTCATGTGAGAAGGCTGTTGCTTGTTTGCAGCCATCAGATGGTAGCCACCTACCATTTGGGGACTCAGCTGGCACAAGTGGAAATGTAAAAAGCACAGAGATACACTGCCATCTTCATTTCCAGATAAGCTGGAGATTTAGGGAAGGGAGGAAATAGCAGTTTTTCAAGTCACACACAGATTGTGTCCCTTTTCTACCCTTAAGTCATTACCTACATCATAGCTATGGCAAGGTTCAAAAGAATATGGGGTATATTCACTGTTGTGCAAATCCAGCACTTATGCAGCACTCAAAAAAAAATTGTTTCTTTCCCCTAATTCTTCCACAGACGTAGCAGTCAAAAAGCTTTTCAGAACCTTAAGAAAGAGATCCAAAAAAGGCCCTGAAACAACATTCTTTCTCCTCTCACAGACAGAGTGGAGTATTTACCACCTACAGAAAGTGTACAAAGAACTGATGAGAAATCCAGAAGCAATGGAAGTGCCCTTGTTAAATTCAGTGTCTATTGGGAATATAGGAGTTAGACTTGCTATTCATGCAGCTAATGCTTCATCACAGCAGATCCTTTTTTTGTTTGAATTTGAAAGCTAGGAGATAGAATATCAGAACACCGTGCTTTGGTGTTTTGAACTTATTTTTCTCATTAGGTTGTATGCTCCAGGATATAGTTAGATCCCCTAGAGATTTATTGTCTTTTGTACAACAATCAAAGGCCTTGAAAGGTGTATAAGTATTAGTTTTGAAAACATATGGCTAAGAACAAAGAGAAACAGGCTGATCAAACAGCAGGGGCAATGTACAGGAGTTAATAATACAAAATAATTCTGAGCAGCAGCCAGTTTTCACAAAGCAAACCTCTCAATGTGAATGCCATATTGTCAATCAGACTCTGTCATTTTCAGATGTAATGGGAAGTGGAATACAATATCTACATCTGATATAAGAACACAACTGTAAAGAATCAATACCATCTGGCTGCAAAGCATTTGGTCATTTAGTTAGCAAATGCAGGACGTTCACACAACAAAGAACAGTCCAGACAATACGGGATCCTCAGATTTTTCAACATATCATTTGTAGGGCAATTTTTAAAAGAGGAGACAACGTTTCAGCAATGCTTTATCAATAAATCTGAATGTAGGCAATAACCTCAATGAGGGCCAGGGGTCGAGGTAGAATCTGTGTTCCTTCAGGAAAGGTTTATGCCTTCATATGTGTTACATTAGAGTCCAAATTCAGAGCTGTGTCTGTGGGTCTAGAGCCAGGTCTGGGTTTGGCCCTGCATTTTCTCATTATGCTTGTCACAAGATATCAGAAGTAATCATGCCACACAGCACTATGAATGTTAATAAAATAAACCAGTGATTGATGAAGAACTTTATCCTGAAGCATCAGCTATCTTTACTTCTGTTTCATGGGTACAGCAGCATTAATTGTTTCCATACTTACTTGAATCTGTTTTGCCAGAAATTAGCACCGTTGCTATTTACTGAAAACGTATTTCTATGCCAATGCTTTCTTTTCCCTTCTTTTTCTTCTTCCTTCTGAAGTCCTGGTCACATTATTTACCTTCATTTGTGTGTTGGTTTGACACAGACTGGTTTTTGGTAGCGAGGGGGGNGTAACGCATGAAGTCCATGGGGGACACAAAAATCCATTCAAGCCCATGTGAAAAGTGCTCACGCCAGAGTAGGTGGATGTCAGAGAAAGCTGTGGTCTAGTCGGAGACCTGAATGGAGAGAGAGGGCCCTGCTTCCAAACTAGAGGAGCCTATCTTTAGAGGACTGCACCCCATAGCGAGTGACTCACACCACAACAGTTTTGGGAAGACTGTTTGCCCACGGGAAGGACCCCATGGCGTAGCAGAGAAAAGACTCCTCTCCCTGAGTGAACAGAACAAGATCTCGGGTGGTGAACTGACCAAGACCACCATGGCCTGTCTCCCCGCACTGTCAGTGGGAAAGAGGGAGAGGCTGAGGGGAAAAAAGGTGCTTTAAAGGCTTATTTTACTTCTCATTACCCTCCTCTGACTCTGTTAGTAATAAATTTAGTTTATACCTTTAAATTTAAACCGGTTTTGCCCTTAGAGTGCTTTTTTCCCAGTCCTTATCTCAACTCATGAGCCCTTTGCTAATTTTCTTTCCCTCTCCTTTACCTAACTGTAGCAGGAGAGGGTAAGAGAACGACATTTGTGGATACCTGGAGTTTGGCCAGTATTAAACCATGACAACTTAAAGCTGGATAAAAGAAACTTCATGTCATACTGCCTTCCCCAAGCCTTCCCACTTGCAAATTAGGCAGCACTCCTGGTGCTTTGAGAGCTAACAAGCTCGTGAAAACCTGGGAGTAGGTTTGGGTTTCTAATGAAGTGTAAATCTAGGGGATGAAGGAATTGTGTCATCAAGTAGGAGAATTTTCTATAGTGGGAAAGGAGCAGCCAGCACTCCATTTGTCCTGTTTGGAATTTAATGCTGCCCTAAGATCTGACATGCTACTGACACCCAAGAATACACCTGGACCTTGGCTCTCAGAAAAGTCTTTAGGGACAAAGGGCAAAAATAACCACAATGGGCAGAATGCCAACTGGCTGAATTTAGGAAGGAATGTCTGAGTAACACAGGACATGCTAATACCAAGCCAAGAACTGACTTACAGTGAACTGGTTTAGCTCTAGGAAAACTCATTCAGAAGGCCAATTACATAAGCTGAGGATCTGACCAGTATAACTTTCCAGGCATTTTTGTTGCTTTTGTTGAGAAAATGAGGTAGAAGTTCACTCATGATGTCACATTCTACTCACACAAGGTCTTCAAGGGACCTCTGGTTCCCAGAAAAATACCAAATTAGGAATGTATTTATGTAATAAATATGTTTGTGGTGCAAGAGCAGTGAGAAAGATTGCACCGCCAGCTCTGTAGGGTGAGCACTTAAAGAGTGGAATTCTGCAAAGCGCTGTCCTGTTCCTCAGTCAGAAACCTCTGTGAGGATGCTCACAATGTAGTAAGAAAGAAGAAAACCTCAGACATGCAGCAATGCCTTTGAAATAAAGGATGAACTCAAGTCTTCTGACCTTATCATGGCTCATATTTTTTATTTTGTTTGTTTGCAATTACAAGAAAAGATATTAATGGCCTTATCTACTCTCATGGTTGCTACTATTTTGCCTGCACTTGTTACTTTGTCAGCATCACAAAATATTGAAGATTAGTCCTTGTAAGCAAAGTTTACACACCTCCACACCTCCTGATATAAACCAGTACACACTCCAAGAAGTCTGCAGCATCTCAACTTTAACTTTTTCTTTAACTTTCACATCTTACACTGCCATACAGACAAACTGAGAGCAAGCAGCACTCAGACCACCTGTGCTCACAAAAATCCTAGGGGGAAAAATGGAGTCAACTCAACCGCCTACCCCCCACTTCAAACAGCCTGAGTACAAGTTAAACACAGTCCCTTCTGCTTGGTTTTCATCATACACATGCTGAGCTGTGCCAGCTTTCCCAGTGCACTGGAGCCAATGGAAAGACAAATCCTGGGCTGTATCCCACCCCATTGACTCTAAGAGGCCTCCACACAATCTGTCCCCTGAAACACATCTGGCTACGATTTCTATTTTTAGTTATGCCTGACAAATCCTGAACTGCTGATAACAGAATTTAAAGAAATACATGAAAAACACTATTTTTCCTTTTAAAACACTGTTCTCCAGGGTCTCCTAGATATAATAATTACTGCTCTGCTCAGCTAGTGCTGCCATTATATCGCTCAATAAAATGGATCATTTTAAACTCTCAGGAGCATGGGAAGTGCCGCTGCTTCCTTGTGTGAAAGTACAGATGTGTCAGTTTTGTTTAGCAAATATAATATTTCATGTCTTTGCTCTTGGCAATCGGGATCAGTACTGCACCAACAGCAAGGAGGCAAAGTACACCCTACACATTCAGACTTCTTTGAAAAGAAATTAAGCATGTAAAAAAAATCCCCCAGGTAAAAAGCAAACCTAAAAGAAAAGATTTCCCCAGGAACATGCAAAGTACAAAAGTGATAGCCAAAACTACTTTAAACATTCTGATTCTCTGTTATGCTGTCAGAAATTGTACCTCACCACTAAATTAGTGGTTCACATAATTTCCACTGCAGTTGCCAGAAGATACGGCTGGATCTGGCTGTTTTTAACTTGCCAGGGTAATCGCCCACACCCCACAGGAAAGTGAGGGCAGTAAAACAGCCTCAACACCCCCTAATTCCAGTTGTACTCATTATTTGCTCCCCAGTTTTAGTGGCTATACAGTATTATGTGTAGAAAAGCCTCCTTAATGGCCCAGATTTGAAAAGTATCAATGATCTCCCAAGCCTATTGATTAGCATTGGGGTTGAAAAAGCCAAAGCTCTGCAGGGATGATTCTGTGCCAGGATCACAATCTTTGCCTTATGCACAGTAACACTTGAAATTCTACCCTGATTTTAATTTTTTTTTTTTTTTCAGTCTAAAGCCTTAAGAGCTCTGGTCCTCACAGGGAATACACCATCCCTAAATCAAAGAACTCAGCAGACAACTCACCTTTCCAGGTGTCAAAAGAAATCACAGTGGTTCCTTTGCCCAGAGCTGGAGGTCCACTTGGCATCATATGTTACTCACTATCATGGTACTTTCACCTAGGAGTATGTATGGAACATGTCTAAGAGTACAGATGAGTCTCAGCCTCCTTGATGTTGGAGGCTGAACTGGCTCCCTATGTGCTAAAAAGCTCTTGGTATAGAGAAACTTATCTCTTGAACAGATATATTGGTTTGGTTGCTGTTTTAAACTACATAATTTGTAGTTCATGTCCTGGCAGAAAGGATGTGAGTAGGTAAAAAAAAAAATTCTGAACATGGAGGGGGGAAAAACCTATTTGAAAGAATGAAATGTGGGAGCAGCCTCTATCATTCCTCCTACGAATCTTCAAGTTTCTGTTCAGAGAAGGAATGCTTCCATCCTTCTGAAAAAACCTTGGGCTCATAACTATTTGGATTCCCTGGATCTTCATTAATCTTCAGTAAGCATATACAAAGACCTTGCTCCCCTACACTATTCCTTCTCATGCTTTCCTTTAAGTTCCCACTGACAGCCTAGTACAAACTCCACTCCTCAGGACTCAGCTGACACCCAGGCCAAGTATTTGGTTTGCCCAGAAGAGATTCAACAGAAACTAATAAGGCTTTTGTGCCTTATCACCACAGTCCCACTCTTCTGGGGCTACAGAAAGAGTCCTTAGGAAAAAAGGGAATCAAAGCATTGAAAGAAGAGAAAACCCCCTCACTTCCTTGAGGAGTCCTCTTCATCTGGTCAGACTTCAGGCATACAATTCAGTCTCAACAAAATGAAACATGGGGGAAAAAACCAAGAAGCAGAAAACAGAACAATGGATAGCAGATACTTTACAGATCTTTCCCACTATGCACTCCTATTTATACAAAACTGGTGTGCAACACCTGAATGTAATTCTTCAGCCTGAGGATGATACAAGCAGCACATTTTCATGCCTGATCCTATCCAGCTGGGCTGGCTCCCTGACAACAGAAGCATTTCATCTTCTGCATAACCCTACTACATCTGTAAAGACAAAGGGGCTGCCATAGAGGGGTTCCCAGCCATAGCAGAAAGGGAGCTGGGGGGTGAAGAAGAGGGGCAAAACAAAAAAAAAAGCAGATATGCTGTACTCATGCTTGATGTGAACACACATGCACACACACAAAAAAATCCATCAAGAAGATGAAGCACTTCTCAGATAGGGAGCCTTGCTGCTAACATTACACAGCCTGAACTGGTACCTGACTAAAAGGGAGCCTGGCAACAGAGCTCAGAGGGACTGAATTTGGACTGTCAGGGAAAGCATGGGTCTGGCAAGCAAGCCTGGGCTCTGTGTCATGAATCCGCATTTTCAAGATTAGTGGGACCAAAAATAGGCTTGGAATCACACTACACTTCATGGAAGAGTCTTACCCAACTGCAGAGCAAAAAGGTCATACAAGCAGGCAATAGATTCTGAGTCCTAAAATGGGAAAGAGTGGGGGAAAGGGTTCTGATACTTTTTGCTTATTCTTTTTCTTGTCAGGAAGAGAAAAGCTTTTTCACTCTGATGCTTGTTTTGCAGCATTGAAAGTAAAAGGTATCCCATTTTCAATGCCTGGGCAATTACCACAAAACCTGAGGCTTTTGTTTTGGTAGTTTGTAAACTTCTGTCTTATTTTCAAAGTTGATTTAGCGCGTGGCAAATAATGATTAGTGATAAGTCTCAATAATTTAATCATTGCTCACAGATATTTTTTCTTTATTTAAACAAAATGAAAATTAAAAATTGCTGTTGTCCCATCTTGCTTATTTTAGGCTGAGGATCCAAGTGCCAGAGGTCATCCAGTGAGCTCCTAGGAACCTGCTGGGGTACAAATGAGCAACCTGAGATATTAGAAAAGGTAAATACCCCGATGTTTAGAAATGAACAGATGTTCTTGAACATCCAAGTCCCCCACTGACTTTGGAAGGAAAAAGGACAATAGATGAAAGGTTGCATTAGCACCGACTTTCTAAATCCTCATGTGTCAGGGTCTCTGGGGTTCACTGAAGTTAATGAGAGCACTGGGTGCACAGAAAAAGGCAAGACACATCCCTCTGCAGCTGTGGGAGGCTGTGGCCCACTCACCAGAGTTTCCTGTGTTCATTTGTTTATAAAATAGAGCTTGGGTTAGTTCAGGAGAGAGTTCCTCATTTCCTTCTCCTCCTGCCCCTCTCCCTAACCAGATGTGACAACGTTACAACATTATTATCCTGTCAGCACCGCAGGGAGAAATACAAGTAAAATTCAGGGTGAAAGGATAGTCAAAACCAGATCCAGTGCAGTACCCTTCAGGTTCAATAGTCCATCTCAGGAAAACAGAAACCTTTACAGCTGGACTGTGGTTTCATTTAAAATGTTCATGGGCAAATGATTACCAACAACTTTTTGAGGTCCTGCAGCCAAAATATGGGGTAACCTTTGGGGCTGACAAAGTAAATCACATCCCAGACTGGAAGGACCAGGCTGGGTAGGTTTCACTGTGCCAGCGTCCTTCAGATTTTCAGTGCCACTGGGAAGGACATATCCAAACCACCGGCTTATAGATTTTCCCTGGCAAGTCTCCCAAAAAAGACAAGCCACCTGGGCTTTCACACAGACAGGGAAGCCAAGGAAGGATGCACAAAAGGGAATGAATCAAGCAAAAGAATCAGAGGAAGGAGACTGCTTAAATGAAACACCATTAAACATTCACAATACAGAGAAGATTCCTTTTCACTGAAAGGCTTTTGCCTCAGTTTACCATACTGGAGGAGTCATTTATAGAGCAAAATTCAGAAGCAGGACACATCTCCCTTTCCCACAGCCTACCAAAGACTTATAGCTGCAAAATAAACTACCACTATCTCTGCACACTATGTGCTACAGCCAAAAGCATGACATAGACATTATTAATCTCTTCCAATGCTACCAAGTCAATCTACAGCTTTTCTTCAATGGGTAAACTGGAAGATACATAATCATTGCAGGAAAAGCTACTATGTACCTGTAGACCATTTTCTTTTAGTTTTTTTTTTTTTCTCCTCCATCCAAGGACAGGTAAATAGGAAATTCTGCCTAAGTAAAGACTTGACCCTCAAGACACTGCTTCCTGAAGATGAAAAACTGAGAAATACCCATTCTGCTTTACCATTTGTCTTTTCAACCTGAAATTTCCCCAGGGTCTGCTTCTGGCCTACTGAAGAGCAGTTTCTTCTGTCAGTCCACGGGGGACCAGGATCTGCCCTCAAGTCTCCAGTAAGTATGAGAAGAGCTTTCAAAACTACTGTGTGACATACTGGTGAAAAGCACAGGTTTGTCATGTGGTGATCAGCAATCTTGGAAGATTTCCAGCCAAACATGCAGGATTTGGAGGACGAGAGCAGCATTATGTTCTTGCTCAGCACTGGTTTCTCCTGATCCATGTAGATGGATCTCTGCTGGGGCTGGCGAGGAAGTAA
Source organism: Leptocoma aspasia (assembly GCA_013399835.1). Classification (NCBI taxonomy): domain Eukaryota; kingdom Metazoa; phylum Chordata; class Aves; order Passeriformes; family Nectariniidae; genus Leptocoma; species Leptocoma aspasia. Next base: position 205,954 of record VXAX01007443.1, on the reverse strand, counting down.
TAGAATTCTGAGTTCGTGTTCATTCAGCTCTCTGGGGCTGAACTACAGAAATAGTTTTAAGCCTGAAGGTGGCTCACATAACACTGTGGTCCTTTCACGTGTCAGCCCTGCTAAGCCGCCGATTACGGATCTTGACAGACCCATTAATCCTCAGCGAGCCTCACGCAGGAAATCGTCCTGTTTCCTCTCTGTAAAATAAAACGTTCCCATTTTAAGGTAAAGAGCGTTGTTCTGCACCTCTGCAGCTAAATATGATGTAATCAGCAGAAGAGCTGTATGGCCTGACTGACAGAGTGTGGTTGAAAACAAGAAAGGGATCCAGGATGGCCAGCTGGGTACTGGTTAGCAGGAGTGAGGTGATAGTGTCAGCTGACCTTCTGGAAAGGAGAAATTTGGTTGCACAATGTGAAAAAGCCAAACCCAAGAGGCCTTTGAAGCAGTTCCTACCTGGGCTAAGAACCACACTGCCACCAGTGTTCTACCCATGACAGCTGGGACCGAGTTTAAGAAGCTTAAAATTGGCAAGACCTAAACCAAAAATGCAGTAGCTACACTGGGGATAAAATAATTGGAAAACATAAGTTAGGTACGTGCAGAAGGCTCACCTGTTTTTCATTGTAGACAACTGCATTATAGCTACTTTGAACATAAGCCCTCCCAGAATCAGCAGGAAGCTCTCACCTGCTCTCAACAAGCAAGAGGACTGATTCTAGGATAAGAGCTAGCACTTGGATATTCCCTGCCCAAAAGCAAATTTCTGCCAGCTGCAACATTTCTTCTTTTTTTTGCCTCAAGAAGTAAGCAGTGCAGATGTACCTCATCCTTGTTTGGGACACAGGTAAGTTGTTGCACTTTACAGTAATGCCAAGCTGCAATTTGATCACATCTTCTGCAATCCCCTTTGGCTGATCTGCTTTTCAGTATTGTCCTACAATCTACAAAGCAAGCCTATTGGTAAGGAGGCAGACAGAGGCACAGCTACCAACAACAATTGTCACTATTTTTGTGAGCAGCTGTCACAACTCAATGATCTTGCACAACGTGAAGTTTGTATTAGCAACAGAGGAGGAAAAAAAATTATTTTATCCAGTAGAAGCCAGCAAAAAAAAAAAAATATATAAATTAGTTCATTCCCAGAAAAAAAGAAAAGTGTCCCGACTTTTCAAGGTGTCTAACAACCCTGTTGGAAAAGAGTTGGTCTCTGGAACACACCCTACAGAATTCCCTGGTGCAATCAACACAATTATTTGTCTGATGTTAATACAGTGACATGCTGCTTTGCTGAAATGTCCCTGGCTGCCTTTCAAGCTCTTGAAAAGACAGCAAAGATTTTGTTTTGATTTAAAGCTATTTTTCAGCACCTCCATGTTGGAGTGCCCTTATAAAAGTGCCCACAGAGTCTTTGGACTGTGTGACACAGTCACTTAAAGGAAGGAACTAATATTAAATGTTGACACTCAAATAGGGACTTCTAGCCTTTTAAAAAGTTACTTCTTCTTAGTCCACTGAATTTTCCTGATGCTTCCAACTTACTGTTTTTTACTTTATAAAAAGGCTGTCTTAACCTCAAATTTTAATTAATAGGTCACCAAAGAATCTAATACTATGGTAAAGCAATGCAAGTATCACTACACAATATAGAACTAAAAGAAGTAAAATAAATTCTTGGTAGTATGTGTTCATAAAATTTTCAAGCTTGCAAGATTCCCTTAAACCAGTACAATATCACCTTTTTTAAAACAAAAAAAGCAAACTGTTCTCCAGGGCCTATCATTTCAAGATTAAACAAATCCCTTCATCCCATTTCCCTTCTATTTTAGAAGTTCTGTTGAAATCAGGTATAGAAAATTTGCGGTTACGCGCTGAAAATATGAAATTGATGTCCCATACAGCTGACCAAAATGTAACCATGAGCAGTCCATCACTACAAAAATTTACTTCTTTTGCTTTACCAACAAATGCCAGACACCTGCATAGGATGATGCCATTCCTGCCAAATTCCACAAGGTTTCAACAGAACATTATCATTGAGATTCCAGCAAACTGCTCATATTAAATAACCCAAAGTTGACCTGATAACACAGAAAATAGGGCAGGTGATTGAAGTAAGCCGGATTTTTGATGCAACAATGACTCAAATCCACTGCAAAACAGTGTTGGTAAAGGCAAAGACCTTACACAGCAAAGGACACAGCAGAGCTTTCAATGCTTAATGTGTTGGGAAAGGCAGGAATTGATAAAAATGAAAGTTGAAAAACTAGTAAGAAGGAACCACAGGGTGGCAGTTCAAAAGTCTAACTATGTTCCTGTACTTAAACAAGGAAATAACTGTGGGTAACTGTTGTCTTTGCTAGTGGCCTTCACAGAGGGTTTTCTGAGGTTTGGTTTGCAGGTAAGGAAACTGAGTGAGAGGGACGAGTAAAGGGCCCAAAACTACAGGAAAACTTCACTGCCAGGGCCAAGTTTATCAAAAGTCCCCTGCTTTTTTATCAAAAGTCACCTGACTTCCAGTCAGACCATGAGGCCTCTGCAGTCTGTTAGATCTAAAATTATTTCACCCACTGTTATAAAGCAAGGAGGATTAGATCTGTCTATTTTTTCAAAGTGTGTGTTTGTTTTGAAGCATTCACATTCTTGCAGTAAGAAAGGCTATGAAACCATGACAGGGAAATGTTTTTCACGCAGTCTAATGTGATTTTTCCACCTTGAAATCAGATATCTTAAAATATGCATGTGTGTCATCTTTCAGCATCCAAACCCCTGCAAAATGGGACAGAAACAGAGTTTTGGCAGAAGAATCACGTTTCACCTTGGACCTTAGAACTGCTGGGAGCTCAAATCTTGTACAAGCAAATCTTGTACAAGCATAACACCACACAGAACAGGGTCAAGAGATGCCACCTTACCTATCTTGTGTCTTCTCTCCAGCACCTAGCCCTTTTCTTCACCACTCCTCCACCAAAACTCTTCTCCTGACTTCTGACACAAGAAGCAAATCAAATACCAGCTTCCCTTCCAAAACAGCTGTAATGCAGCCCTTGAAGTCCTGTTACAGCTCAGCTGTAACAGAGGAAAGAGAACTTACAGGCTCCAAATTCTTAGGTAAAATGTAGGTCAAATTCAGAGATTTCTGTTTACATAGACTCTGAAATCTATTCACTTTCCCCAGTTAGCTGAATAGCTATTTTATGAAGAGGGGATAAAACTCGTTACCAAAATACTGAACCAAGGCAGTTCAATATATTTCAATGGTAGATTTCTGTTCCATGAAAAATAGGTTTGTCTGGGTTTATAATTTATTATTTTAACACTTCCTGCTAATGGTATCTGATTTTCTTGAGTTCTCCAGATGCAATGAGGCCTTCCAAATGCAATATGCCATCTTTTTCCAAATGGAGCACAAAGGCATTAACAGCATCAGTCACAGGATATTAATAATAAGGTTTTGTGGTGATACAATAAAATGACACAAGTTCTTGTGGAGGATTCCAGTGGACACCCTACAAAATCAAGGCTGAAGTTTTCAACACACACTGTGTGCCATCATATACAAGTAAGACAGTCAAGTATCCAGTTATCTGTACTGAATTATGAAAAATAACCAGTCAAAAGAAAGATTATCCAGATAGGCCCTTTCATTTCCACCATGCAGAGCACAATCCAGGACATTTTCTATTTATGCAAGTACAACTATTGCATTGCCTTGATTCTACCATAATTTTTTGCCTAACCTAGACCAAACAGACTGTGTAGCTCTTTCCTTGTATTACAATAACCTAAACCCAAATCTGGACAGACCTGCTTAACCAATAGTCCTCCTGCCCATGCAATAAATCCAAAGTCTCAATGGCTGCCCAGTTCTCCTCAACTCCTTGTTTTCTGCTCATAATGCTCATTTTCCTTACTGTAGAAGTAGTTTATGTGCTCATTCCTCAGCACAAGAATGATCACACCCCAGCAGTGACCAACAGAGAAATCCTACAGGAGGACATGAATATGAGACCAGCACATAACTAGTTCCCTATCTCCTTCTCCCAGCTTCAAGAATTTTGGTTTACAGAGGACCTAGATCTATCCTGCTTCCCACAGTTCACCAGAGTGGAAGGGATTAACAAAGCCAGCTGTGTAATCTTCTCCCCTGCATTGCACCTGAACATGACAGATGAACCTGAGCAGACTTTCAATGCCACCCAGCAGAGCTGATAGCAGCACACATTGGTCATGCCCCATGACAGCTCTCTTCTCATTCCTCCTGCTACCTCTCAGCCACATCAGGAATGTCTCTTGGATAGACTGAGGCTGGGGAAACTTGAGTTCAAACCTCTCTTCTGTAGTTGGTTTCCTGTGCAGACATCCTGAGGCAACTTGGGATCCTTTTTTTGGCAATGTAAAGATGGAGGTTCCTGCACAATTTGAATGAGAGCAGTTTGGTTCCCTCTGGCATCTCTCTAGAAGAACGTGTTTCTTTCTCTCCACTGAATTACAGCTGAAATCCCCTTTGAGTCCTCAGCCTGCAAAACAGCAGAAGGCACTGTGCTGACTCCCCAAAGCTGCTGGGGAGGAAAGACATTAAAACCTTCTAAAGTTCAATTGTGGTGGTGCACAGGTGTGTAACTAGGTAGCCTTTGTTGCCCTCCCAAAGGCAGATGTGTAGAAGGCAAAGTGAGGCAGTGGCTGGCATCTTGTCCTGCGAAAAAGCCAGCTCTTTTTTGTGCTGCCCCTTTGCCACATGGTGAGCAAAGGGGCTCTTCCCTTGTGCTTTTGGGCCTGTAAACACACCACTGAACTACACCTGTACCTGACTGTGGGTGGGCTGACTCCTGCTCACCTCACACAACACAAAGCCCTGATTTTGTCACACTTCCACCTGTGTGTTTGCTCTTCCCTAGCTACGTACAACGCCACAGCAGATAAGCCATGCTGGGCTGGGAGTAGAACAGAGGATGCCAAGGGAACAGGGGAGAAGGACTTGCTTTAAGCTCATTTCTCCTTGTCCCTAGCCCTGATGGAATTGTATTCTGCACACACACTGAAACATTAGCATCGGCTGATTTGGAAAGAATATTGGAAATGAAGTGATGGCAGAGTAAATGTCAATGCATTCAGTGTGACACAGTGAGCACCAGATCTTAAACAGCTTCATCATTGTGGCATTTACTGTATCCTGAAATAATATTAATCCCACTGTTGTCCTTCTTGATGGAATCATCCATGAATATGGTTTATGGGACTGGCCAAAGTGCTAATAGGTTAAAAGAACAACCTATCCAGTGTTCCACTAAATTAAGGTCGCTTCATGGGATTTAATGAAACAAGTACTGTGTGGGATTTCAAAGGACGTTCCTGTAATTCATGTCTATTTAGGGCTCCTGCTAACCAGAAACCTAATTTCTTTGAGTAAAATAGGTTTTTGTGAAGCCTGGCCATGTGAAAAAAGCTTTAAAGGGCAATAATCAGAAGACCTCATCTGTAACACTTTGTTATTTCAGATGAGTGTTTTGAAAGTTTGGGGGATGGAGTTATTTAAAAAAAAAAGAAAAGGAACAATGAAAAAAAAAAAAAAAGCCAGTCTGCAAATTAATGAGAGCAAATGTATTACTGCTATTTGTCTCTCAAAGATGCATGAACAGTTAAAGTGAGGCACAGACACCATTAAATTACAAAGACACTTAATAAGCCAGATACCATCTCACAAAATAAATAAGCAAATTGGTTCCCATGTGCCCAATGAGGAATTGATGCTCAAAAATTGTGGGCAAATGGCAACACCTAAGGCCACTGCCTCAGAAACAGACCTGTATTTCCTTCCCCAGTTCTGTATGTAAATGATGGATGAAATGATGAATGATCAATGAAATGGAGAATAGATATGTCACTAGATACAGCAAAGGGAATGAGAGACAGATGAGCTTTCTTTACTGAAACTAGAAATTGGCCAAATCATCAGAGGTATTACCTGCTCCTGTAAAGTTGGACCTCTAATGACCACCACAGACCAAAATTTTGATCACAGACAAAAATTCACAGACAATTGTCTCAAGGAAACAGGAAGTGTTTTCATACTTTGGAATGCTACACTCAGCTCAGTATTCCTCAGAAGTCCAAAACAAGCTAAAAATCAATAGCCACACTAAATTCCTGACTCTTAGATTCAGATCTTGTGTCATGTTTTCAAGATTCTGGAAACAGACTGCCAATATCTCTACTCAAACCAAGGACTAATCCTGACAGGTACTTGACACGAACATGTGCTGTCAGAAAAAAGAGGAGGAGGCACCCTGCTTGCATTTCGTACCTTGGTGACTCATCCCAAAGCCTTGAAAACATCTACTGCTAGTGCAGGCTCTTTACAGAAGCAAAATCAGCAACTTCAGACTTCTGCAAGCTGCAAAATAGCCATAACTCTGCAGCCCATGAACTCAGGCCCAGCTGGACTCTGCTACAGAAGATGCTGCAGGGATAGCAGTTACTTATCAAAGAATCATGGAATGTTAAAGGTCTTAAAGGTCTTAAAGGTCTTCTTGTTTCAGCCCGCCCTCCTCCATGGGCAGGGACACCTTCCAATAGATCTATGGGGTCCATCCAACCTGGCTTTGAACGCTCTCAGGGATGGAAAATGCTGCTCCTCTGCTTTCCAACCTTCCACATGCAGCAGGGAGGAGAAGGCTTCTCTTTGACTTTCCAAATATTTTATTTCCCATTTCACGCCATCCCAGCAGTAGTCCTTCAGTCTTGATAAAGCAAAATTCTCACACTGCCAAGAAGTTGTCTCTGACTCGCCGATAGAATGTAAGAGAACATTTTCAGCAACTTAATGAAATTTAATATACATAAGTTTTAAATCCAGCAGTTCAGTGTTACCAAAAGCAAAAGGCACCTTTAATACCTCAGCAGCAGAAATCAGTGACCCTATCTGGGAAAAGTCTCTAGGTTAGCTACAGATACAGCATGCTCTGCCTGTCCACACTCCTGCTCTGGAGGTAAGCTCAGTCCTGACTCCTCAGGTGTACCCAGCATGGCACGTGGAGATTTGAGGCAGCTGACTGCTTCTTGCCAAAAGGAAGTTTTTCCACGTGTGCCAAAGGGACAGCCTGCATGCATATGCATTATTTGGATTTCTCACCTTTGGAAGGAATAGGGTTCCCCCAGTCTGCTGCTTTCACATGGACTCAGCTGTAACAATAGTCAGGCTTAAGGGTTAAGGGTTAGGGAAATTAAGTTCAGAAACAGGACAGATTGCAGTGAAGATTGTAACCTGAAAGAAGGTTACAAAAAAAATGTCATTCCAAGTTTTACTTTGCCATAGATTATCTTCTTAGTAGCTCTAGTATCTACTAGGCAGAATCCTCAAGGCACACTTTAACCTTTAGAGACATGACCTAGACTTTGGGTTCATATCTTATGAGGCAGAGACTGACTGGAAATGAGACCACCATATATCATGTCTGCCTGACAGAATGAAACACACAGCCATCACAAGAAGAATAAAACCCTCTCTTGAATGTGTCTGCATTGTAAAAGAGAGAAGGAAAAGCTTGATTTATTTAAACAGCACTTAACTAACAATAAACACTATGAAACAAAAACAAACTAATGCTTAGCCATTAAAGCATCCATTCAATAGCCCATCTGTCATATTGTTAAGACCTTTAGAAGTTGTTTAACAAAATGTTAAATAAGATGACATTCAGCAGCACAAAATGCTTGACTGGCTAATGCAACAAAAAGGGGTTGGCCTGCTGGTGTTTGATATACTGCTCTGTGCTACAGGCTGAAAGCACTGGAGCACACGAGGGGGCTCCCAGGCTGTCACTTTTTATCTCAGTGAGCAGTGCCAGAAAAGCCCAGAATCACCACAAGCCAGTCTCAGCAGCATCATGCTGGATGGAGGGAAGAGGAAGAAAATCCCAATGCAGACAGGGAAAAGAAAGAAAATAAAAAGTACTGTATAAGAAGTAAAATAGGAAGCAGAGGAAACAAATTAGCTAATGATAGGAAAAAGGAAGAAATTATCATATTGGTGACCCATGCATGTTCCAAATCTAGTAGTTTGTGGGTTTTCTCTCAACCACCTCATAACTTCTACATTCAGCAGCAAAGCTTGATGGATGTGGTATGAAAGTACTCCAGATTGGCCATGATAGACTATTTAGTAAATATCTAACAACTTTAAAGGTGGGTGCAGTCAATTCAAAGACCCTTGTAAGTTTGTGGTGTTTGATATACTGCTCTGTGCTCTGTTCTTATATGGGAACAGATTTTTCTCTTTTTAAAATAGTGACTCTCGTACAAAATGACGTTTTTAGAAATGATTGCATTGATGCCAGAGGCTTCTACAGCTCCAAATCTATCATCAGGCTTAAGGCAATACAACCAGGCAAGGGAGGCAGTTAGTTGGCTTCCTGCAGTAGTTGAAGATTAGATATTATTTTGCCCTGATAAAAAAATAAGCCTGTTTCCTAAGGAAAAAAAAAAAAATCCTTTCTTTCAGAACTGCAGAAGGAAGAAAAGGGATAAAGTATTCAAGTTTAGACACATTTAGGCACTACTGGACATCTTTATTGTCACAGATGATGCTCCCCAGCCCCAAATGTCACTAACAAAAACAGGAATCTGTGAAAAGCAAATAGCAACATGCGAATGACTGATGAAAAAACAAGAGTGCCGTTTTCTTTTACAATTTAAATCCTTCCTCTGGGATTACAAGTATGAAATTTTTAGGCTGGTATCAACACAAGGACACCCCTGCTAGTCACATCAGTACAGGAGCACCTTGTCAAACTCTAGGGCAGAATGTCATAGCCTAGAGAGCTTACAGATGTTTTCACTGACCTTCAGTGGTAGCCCAATACACGTCAGGATGAGCTGTGACTGAAAGTAACCAATGTTCCCAGGTGGCTTCTTGATTTAGAAAGTACTAGGTTACAAAATATGTCTTTAATCAACTGTTATTTAATACATCAGAACTGAGATACTATAGAAAACAGGAATTCAGTACATCTTAGCAAGTCTAGATAAACACTGGCTGACAAATGCAGGGAGGGTACCACGGCTGCTAACAGATATTAAAATTGCAAGCCCTGTTCCTGCTGTGATTGATAAACAGATTTCTTACCTGCTACAAATACATAACTAAGAATAAATGTTTAAAAAACCCAAAAGCACTGTTTTCCCAGCCTTAAGTATATTCTTAGAAAGAGGGGAGAAAAAAGGAAGAAAAAGCCCAACATGCTATGCAATGCTGGCTCTGGAACCAAATCATGAGCCATAAAGGTGCTACTCTCACATGGAGACACATTAAATACAAACCAAATGCAGACACAGCTTCAGCTTAACAGCAGGAGTGACAAGGAAACCACACAACCCTTTTTCCTCTCAAATATCCTCAGCCTCTTGCTTCAGCAAGACCTATTGCAGAGGAATAAGGGAAAAACAAGCAAGACCACAACAGTGTTCTGTTGATGACATGAGTAAAATAACAGGGTATATGTATATATATATGTGTGTGTGTATATATGTATCTGTATGTGTGTATATATATTTTTTTTTTTTACCTCTTTCTCACTGAAATTATCTTGGCTGTCAGTAAAGAATACTCACAGTAACACCCCAGAATGATCATTTTCCAAACTAAGAGCTCTAAAGGTCAGCCTTCAGCTATACCAAATCCAACACAACTGTGACTGTGTCACCACTTGGGAAAGGGGGAGGGGTTCTTCAGTAAAACATATGGCAACAGCAGTTTATTTTATCACATTGCTGTATTGTTTTGAAGTGAGAGAAGGTTTGTAGAGAGAGACAGTATCTTTTATTAGACCATCTATTATCGTTTCTTCCCTGCCCTTTTAAAAGTAGTTTATTTTATGGGTTAAGGGTGACTAGAGCAGAGAAAAGAGCTCTGCTGTAGTGCTCACAGACAAGAGCAGAGAAACAGAGATAAAAAGGGAAAATAAAGAAGAAATAAAGACAGCCTGATCTATTCAAAAGCTGGCATATGAGGGTTTTATTAGAAACATTCTGGCAGAGTGAGAGGAAAGAAAACAGGGGGGAAAAAAGGCTCATCCTATGCAATGAGTTATAGTCTGACCCTAAGAGCTAATCCAAAACTCCAGCCAGGTCAGGAGAAGAATTCTCTCAGATGCCAGTCCAGCCTCTCCTGTATGCACTTTTCAGTTACATGAATACATCTGTGAATGTTCAAGTGAGAAAGAGGATTTTAAAGTCCATTTTAGACTTTATAACCCTTCCAGTTCAAATTATGTACAGGAATGCCAGGTAGTTGCCTGGCAAACATGCCAGCTTTTGACACAAAGGAGAAAAGAGCATTGTGTTTGCCTTTTTGGTTTTTCCTCCATTTGGGGAAATATCTTTGCACTGCCCTGACCCCCAAGATATTTACAGCAATCAAAGCTTTCTAACTCCAAGCTCACTTGGGTAACACCAGGTAAGGTAACAGGAGAGTGCCAGCACGTGGGAGCTGTTCTGCTACAGCACCAGGGAGATCCTGGCTCCTGCTGCAGATTCCCTGCTTGTATGATCATTAGTTGACTTCAAAGAAGCAGCTGACAACCCTCCACAGTGACTGAAGAAAGCTGGATCAATTACAAAAATGATTAGTATGCGAACTATACCCAGGTTTCTGCAGCCAGCTATTCCTTGAAAAGGGTATCAGAGACCAAACAAAAGGATAAATAAATAAACCTAAGCCTCTGTTTTCAGCAGAAACAGCAGGCAAAAAGAAACCTTTAGGGATGCTAATTCTATTGGAAACACACTCCTCTTTTTCTATCAAATATATTGCACTGAAATTTGAATGAAGTTTTAAAACTTGAAAATGAAACTCATCCCAGAAATGGACAAATTTGCTTCCTTGGCAAATTAGCCATCTGGCTAACCTATCTATTTCTTTGTCTTTAAAGCACTCCTGCTCTCATCCAAAGTCATCATTAACTGTACCTGTGGTTCCTGTTCCAGGGACAAAGCAATACATTGTGACAATGTGTGTACCTGCACTGATATTATGGTTTTGCAGCTGTGGAACTAGGTGGTATCAGCAACTTTACTGGAAATGCCGTTTTCAGGGCCCTACAACAATGGATGTTAAAAAACAGAACACCAACTTCTCTATCATGGCCAGTTTCCTGAACCTCTCTCACCATGCTCAGCAGTTTATCAACAGGATTGTGCCCTTTGTTTCACATTTAGAGATTGTCTTAAGTTACAATGTAAGATGTAACCAAAAGTATGTATTACTGTCACTCTAGCGCGCAACACGAAACGCAGAGACACAGCTGAGTGAAGGCAAAGAAGAAGAAGAAAACTTTATTTTGGTTTTCACATTATATAGAGTTTAGGGAACGACCATTCATTGGAAGGTGAAGTTACATCCTCTCCAACCACACTGGTCAATGACAAAGTCTATCAAACCTTTCTCCTCCCAGGAGAAAGAATGAAAAACAAGAAGACAGTTAGAAAAACATGTGCATGTTTACAAAAGCAGTGTGAGAAACTCCATCACAAGAATGAAAACGTCAGAAGGCTGAAAAATGAGAGTGACATATTACCTCTACACAAGCTATTAAGATAAGTGTGGCAGTGCTCTGTCTTCTCCATGGGTCAGCCCTGATAACTCCCTCTTAGCTAAGGGGCCATCAAGGTCTCCCAGAGTGACTCTAGAACTGCATCATCCCACTGTGAGGTGCTCTGCCCCATGGGAGGAACCAGCATTCCTAGCTGGATGTAATCCGAGGCTCAGAAGAGCACAGGCAGCACCTTCCACTGGATTCCCAGAGCACAAGAGCTCTTGATATCCACCACTGGACCTCCAGAGAAGGACCAGAGAATTTATGTGTGATTTTTCTACAGGACCTCCTCTTTGACAGAACCATATCCATCACTCCAGTGGGACTGTAGGCACCATTTAATCAGACTTCTAACATCCCCCTGACCAACAAACAGGGTGTCAGATTGTATTCTTACTTTCAGTTTAAGTCAGTGGTTCTGTACTATTGCCTTTATTGATATTTTCCTATTAAATTGTAGTTCTGACTTGGAATCTCCCACTGGTTTGCTTTCAAACTAGTACAGAGATGGAATAAATGTTTCTCGGGCTTATCTCTGCTCTAAATACAGGAGGAAATCTGGTTTATAAATGCATCAGGCAACTATATTCCTTACTAATATGAACTACTGCAGCTGCACTAATAACCTTTTAATAATAGCAGAGGGTCTGGGTTAAAATACCATGCTATTAGGGGCCAGTAGGTCTCATCAGTCCTCCTTTAAGATAAAAAAAAAAAAAAAAAAAAAAAAAAAAAAAAAAAAAAAAAAAAAGAAAAAAAAAAAGAAAAAAAAAAAAAGAAGAGAGATTGAAATGTAAGAAACTGAAACCCAACTAACTAGATGACTGTATCATCTGGTTCATCTTTCAGGCAATTTATGTGTGATTTTTAACCTGAAATGGGCTCAGATTAGCGTGAGAGGCACCTACAAACCACACAACAGGGCATTCATCTTTGAGACTATTTGATTCCCACCATTTCAGGTTTAGCAGGACACAGGCTGACCTGGTACACAGCCTCACCCTTAAGACTTTAAACCAGATGTGCAGCAGCTGATCAAGAGTGCCTTTTCCCAAGAATGTTCTTTCTTCCTGTTGAACTACTATTGCTGTGGCCCATGCATTGACAAAGGACTCTTGACAATAATTTCAGAAGGCTAAATATGATTTATTAAAATGACTCTATAATAAGAGTGTTTTGGGCTATAATGTGCCCAGGTACAGAGCTCAGATGCTTCTTCTTCACTGCCCTGTACAGGAATGCCAGAATGCTTACAATATCAGAGATATAACAGTCTTTCAGCTCCTGCTCCCACTCCAAGGAGACAGGCAGAGAAATCTAAAACGTCCTTGAAGAACAACACAGAGATTTTGTTTATAGAAAACCTATACAGAGTAAAAAGACAGCACAAGGATGTTCTCCCATGGGAAAATTCATCTGCAGGCCTACACACAGAGAAGCTTATAATATGTTCTAGCAACAAACTACTTGTAGAGATAGGTGTGCTGAAAGGCTGGAGAGTTAAGGAAAATGCACAGAGAGAGGAGCTGCATCTTTGACTGAGGCAGAATCCCTGTCAGCCACAGAGAAGCTGTGCTGCTGTTAAACATCTGATTAGTTTATTCTGCCAAACATCTGAGAGCATCATTAGTCACACAAATGGTTTGAATTATGATCAAATGAGCTGAGTAACCTGCTGCCATGGAACTCCATGAGTCCTGTTTTCTCAGGTCTCAACATGTGTTACTCAGTGAGAAGCCATGTCTCCTGGCTCCATTTGATGGCTGATGCAGGCCAGGGTTTAAAAGTGCCCTTTTCCTCCCTTCCTACTGGATTCTTTTACCTGAAGATTTCTTTTACCTGAAGGTTTTCCTTTACCCCAGTATATAGTTCCACTAGACAAGAAGAATTAATGCTACATTTTCAGACATCTTATGTCACTGCACTATCACACACTCTTTTTGATGGCAGGTATACAGAGGTGTTGCTGCCTATTTTTTGAAAACAAAATTAAAACCAGAAACCAAATCACATTTCCCTGATGATTTGAAGATCAGTGGTGATGAAAAGGAATTAATGAAACCAGTTTGTCATTTTGCTAAGACAAGACCAGGCTATCCCTACCACAAGAGAGTAACAGCACACCAGCCATGAGATTTACCTCCCTCCTTTACATTTTCCTGTTACCAAAACCATTTATAGCAAAGAGGCTCTTACACAGATCAAAATACATCAGCTCAACGTAATTCCAACAGAAAAAAATATTAAATGCCAGTATTTCAAAGCATCAGTCCTCCAGTCCTCTCTTACTTTTGAAGGCTGACACCTGCTGTGATAATTCCCAAGGGTGAGTAAATCCCTGTAGTCCAGCAGATGAGAGATCCTTGTATAAGCAAAAACATAATTTTCAATTTATATTTCCTCTACTGGGTGTTTAAACTCTCTGCTCAGAAAGTACCCAGATAGATTCAGGCAGAAATGTGGGAATCTCCCCTATGTATTTCCTTTTGTCCTGTGAAATATTTTAATAAATAGGAGTTATTCTGTACAGAATCAACACAGTGGAAAAAATTCCTGCTGTTCTCAATTCAGTGACGCTGAAATATTTTATCCCGAGATAAAAGAAGAGTGTTTCTTATCACAATCTTCCCCAAAATTATTGCATGGAGAGGTATCAAGAAATATACAGGCATACTGATAAAAGATTTGTAAGAATAGCCACAAATCAGTGTGTTCTTTGTTTTAGAAATTCTGAAATTAGGAGTTTTGTTCTCCCCTCTGGGAATAAATTGGTTTATAAAATCTGAAGGAACAGTTACACTCATTTAGCCATGACTCAACCATCAAGAAGCTCCACAGACAACTGCCCTGTCAGCACTGCCAGACAAGAAATTAGCATCCAGCTTCATTCCAATTAGTGATTTTTTTCCTTCATTCCTGTTTTCAAACACTTCCTGCAGAGAGCACCTGAACTAGAGTACAGCTGAGTTAGGTCTACAGCAAGCACCTGCTGAAATGCTACAGATGTTATTTTGTGTCATGTGATAAAATCACAACAAACACTACTTGCTTCAGTAACAGCAAGGGCAAGAATTAATCATAATTGCACTCATGGGTGGGAATTTTCTAAGTGAGAAAGGTCTTCAAGTGAAACAGTTTCAGGAAAAACATTTCCATTCATAAAATTCTCATTTCTTCCTTTTAGGAGAATAAAACCAAAACTATCCAGTTCCAAGGGAGATATACTTATTTGAGTTCATCTGAACTACTGCAGTGCCTCATGACATTCCAGTTTTCCACTGAGAGATCACATGTGCAACATCTACTGGCTTGGAAAATATATTAATTATTATACTGATAATAATTAACATAATGTAAAAATATCACTTTTCTTCTGCCAGGAATCTTTCTGTTCAAAAATATGTTTACAGATCATATTTAATTATTACAGCCTGACATAATGTATTGGGGGAGAAAGTATATGACAAATATATGATAATAATATATGATAAATAGTGTATTTATAAATTCCAACAACCCTTACTGCATGAAGACAAGACAGAACCTCTGTGGGATTAACCCCTGCAGGCTCCCAGCCCAGAGGGGCAAACCTGCACCAGGTTTGGTGCAGTGAAATCAGTTGATTCATTCTCTGCCATAATACCTTTTCCTATTCTTCACAAAAAATAAAACCACTGATCTCCATATTCCAGATTACCTCAGAAAAATAATGGTTTTCCCCACTGAGAGAAAGGTAGAGTTACTCAGTAGCTCCCTTTCACACAAACTCACCCTCTCAGATTTCTAACACTTTCATTACCCAGCTCATACAGTTCACTGCAATTGAGATATGATTGTTTCCATTAATTAGAAGAGATTAGCAATGCCAAAGTCCTCTCCTGACAGAAATAAAGGCACAATCAACAAAATTATGCCCACTTAAATATGGAGTTAAAGAGCAACAAACGCCTTGCAAATTTGCCACTAATACGTTTCTGCTCTTGCTGAGTGTTATTATATTTATGGATTTACTATGGCTTCCAAGATGATAACTGCAACTCTTGTTTTTATGAAAGGACATCTGGATCAGGCACATATCCAGAATTAGTATTCTTCTTGCAGCAGAACTCCAGCATCTGTCCCATATGCTATTGTATCTTGTATATTGACTAACTTCCAATAGAACTGGATTTTGCAGAGTTTACTACAGTGCTGTTAGAGTGCTCACCAATATGTTTCTCCACTTAGAATTCAAAACCCTACTCAGCATTATGAAATACAGGCTTACAGCTTTTTTTTCTCCCAGGAAACCTCTCGCTGTGCAGCTCTGAACACTGTCACAGCCTTTGCATCGCTGTGGTTACAGACAGCAGACATCACTTTTTGTCTGCAGTGCTCTTAAAGAAGGCTATGTTCCAAAGTTTCCAAATGGGGGGGCATTTTACCATCAATAATCTGTAACTCCTTAAGCGCGTATTTTTTTCCATGCACAACAGTCTTTCCTGTTTTCTTTTTGATGCATCTGAATAACCTGGAGCAAATGGCCAGTTCTAAGCAGACTGATAAATTAGCAGTGTCTAGATAGACCATATAATACTGGGGAGAGATTGCCAACAGAACCTCAAAGTAAATCATTTTTATATCTTCCCTTAAGTTTTTTTCTGACCTTATAGGAAAGTCTCATTACATTTCCCAAACTTCATATGTTCCTTTACAAGTATCTCTTTTTAATCTGGCAAATAACCAGAGTATTCCTTGCTTTACATCTTCCATTTTCTTCAGCCTTTATGGTTTGCCAGCATAATTTCTTTCACTCAAAAAGTTTCCAGGAGTGGAGTTGAAAGTCTTATATCAAGAACATCTTTCAACAGCCAGTAGTTCTACCAATTAGGATTCTCTGCAGACAGGTAAACGTACCCATTCTCTCCTTTGTACCATCTTTTCCTTCACATATTTCCTGTCTAGTAAAGTTACTCCTCAGTTTTGTTTTCTGCCTTGCATGTAAAAAAAAATTGATTTTGGCTTTTGGGGACTTAGGGATGTTGTCGTGTTCTAAGACTTAATGCTGTTTTCCACACAACATCCATTATTCCACCACATATCCACATTCATCTGACACTCACCAGTCTGTCCTAAATGTGGTCTGAAACACTTTGCTCCATGAACTGTTCATTGACAGCTCATCAAACATCTTATCTTGATCTCACACTCTATTACACAAAACTTAGAAGTAAGTACTTGTGGGTGTATTGAGGAATTCAAATGGATCACTGTCACACCTACATCTTGTCTCTCCTGCTTGAGGACAAATGTAAGAAAAATGTTTCATTTACTCTCTTTTTTTTTTTTCTCCTAGAAAGGCTTGACATGAAGGAAATTTTTAAGGGTATTTTCAGCTCCACCAGGGATTTTGCTGAGCAGTGAATCATAAGACATTTATCTTCTCACCCACATAGTGCAGTGGAAGTGCAGCTTGTCTTTTGGTCACCAATTTCAAACTGCTCTCAAAAGATTTCTGAGCTGGCTTGTCCACTGCTCCATCGCTGTCAACCAGAGCTCCCCCCATGCCTAAAACCATGCTGTGTTGTGACTGTACACAAGGAAAACGTACTTCACTTGGGCTTTCCATCACTTTCTCCCACATGCCACTTCCATGTGTTTTTCTTCTTACCAGATCTTTGTCAAATTTATTTCCATTTGCCTCCCCCAAATGTTTTATGCAGCCTGCCTACTGCATGCTCTATGACTTCCTCCCCTTTTCACTGTCAACTTTTCTGCCCTCTTGACAGACAGTCTGCGGGTGGAGCTTGTGTCAAAACACAACCACTAATCTTTTGCCACTTTCTTTTGTCCTCAGTAAAAGCCACGCACTACACATCCCATACATTGATTCCTCTTACGTCAAAACCTCCTAGTAAGCGTGGGAGTATCATTACAACTCCACTTTGGGCTCTACACATAATTAGCCTACCAGCAGCCAAAAACCCAAAATCTGTTGAAAATGTGCATTCATACACATACACACACTGTCATAGCATCTGTGGAGACCAGCCAAAATTTCCAAACTAGCAATCAGCTTTGGATGTCTCTAGTAAGATTGCCCTCCAGAAGCTGAAGGAAGGATGCCACTCATCTTCAAGTTGTCTCAGCCCCATCACCTCACCCAGTGAAGAGTGGGGGTACATTGTGGGGTTTTTTGGTGGTCCCCACATGGCTGGGAACCTGCCACCTGGGCCCTTTGGAGGCGGTTCCCCTGTGAGTTCTTTGCAAGGATGAAGAACAAGCAGGACTCTCTGTTTCTTGATCTTCAGGCTGTTGTTTATTTTTCTCCTAAGTTCAGTACGCCGTCTATACACTGGACTTAGCATACAAGAAACAAGGCACAAAATGGAGCAAAATGGCCAAATGGAGGGCAAACACCCAAAACCAAGGACTTTTAAAGCTAATCAGTCCAATTACTTTCTAGCACATATCTTGTTTTTACTTTTCTACCAATAACTCTTATTAATCTACTCACGTAGCACCTGTGCCACTGCCTTCTCTAACTAATAACCTTGTGCCACCAGTACCACAGAAAATGGAGCAGAAGAAGAACAAGAAAGAAATGAGACAATGCCCAAAATCCTCCATCTTGTCTCCTATTCACTCTCATATTAAAATCCTAAAACTCTATATTCTTCACCCTGTGACAAACTCCTACTACTACTACTACTACATACTACTATCTAGTTCACACCTGTATGCTCCAACTCCCAAAGCCTTGGCAACGTTTTCCCTGGGACAGAGGTTAAAAGCAGTGTTCTGCTGGGGACCAGGGCTTCCTAAAACAGGCAGAAAAATATTCCCTGTGCCCTGGGTTCCAACAGTACACGACAGCAATTCCCACCAGCAGTGGTGGTGTTTCACTCTTACATTGTCAGGGAAAGCTGAGAGCACATGGTGTGTCTCATCAGCTTCCCAATCAGCTTCTGCATCCTGGTTTTACCAAGGTTTGTGGCTGAATTTTTTTTAAATGTCTTTTTCAAACAACTTGGTCTTTTACTTGCCATTCTGTTTTATTATAATTATCACTGCAAGAGGATTAACCTGGTTAATTGAAACCTAAAGTTCTTTCACTGCCTTCCAATGCACATTCAAAAAGCCAATGTTTAAATATCGCTTGTCAAGGCATGGGATGGTTTTGTGGAGTTCATCATGCCTTTTTGACCTTTTTTTCATTTTGTTTTTTCTTTTGCTCTGCACCTGCTGAGGTAAAAAGGCCTGCAATGGAAGTGTTTTCACCCCAGTGGGGTGGGTGGAAGGATTATGTAAACAATTGTCTGGAAAGAGGGTCCTTGGCAGGTCCCATGCTGTCAAACAACAATTGTCACTTCTTGCATTTCCAAAGTCACGCTCAGATGGTTTCATCTGAAACCCTGTGGGTAATAGTAGCCTTTTGAGGTTATGATATCTCTGGATGGAATTCAATAAAAGAAATTCACTTTCAATTGAAGCCCTGGAACACTGCCAGACAGCCCCAACAATGCGATGCCTCTCCAAAGAAAATTGGACTGATTCCCCCCCCCCATTTTTTCTCCTCCCCTTTCCATTTCTCTCTTCATCTTTATTTTGTGCTTTTAACCTTGTTTGTGGGTTCCTTTTTTTTTTTTTAAATATCTATTTCCTCTCCCAATAAGCTTGGGATCCTGAAGCCTTAAGAAGAAAAGAAAACCAAACAAACAAACAAACAAAAAAACACTTGGGACTGAAACAGTAGAAGCCAGTAATAGAGAGACACAGACTCCCACAGTGGTAAAGACAAGTCGCTCTCAATACCTGACCTTTGCCACAAATGTGAAAGGAAACAGAACAGAACCTCTGCTCTGGGTGAAGGGGTGATATTATTACAACCACCTTGTTAAGAAGGCTCGTTAAAGTACTTATTTATTTGTTTGGTTAAAGGAGGGGGAAAAGCTCACAAAACCTGTCTCACTTCCAGAGGCAAAAGTGTTGGTTTTTTGCTCGGGTTGTTATTCATGATGACTTGAGATTTTTTTTGGTTGGGTGTTTTTTTTTGTGTGTGTGTTTTTTGTTCATTTGTTTTGGGTTTTTGTTTGGTTGGTTGGTTTTTGTTTTTGTTTGTTGATGTTGTTGGGTTTGAGTTTTCTTTCATTCTACCCCGTTTTTCTCCCTGGATTTAGCAGGTGTTGCAATTGTCTGTCTTCCCTTGGTTTTAATCATCTAAGCAGACTGAGGAGTGTGCATAGTTGGGAGGCAGAATGGGAATGGAGAGGATGCATAAATCTTGTGAAAGCAATAATTTTCTCCAATATTTTCTTCATCAATGATCTACCTCTTGAGCTGTTACTACTACATGTGATTTTCATTTGATTTCCTGTCAAGTCAAATGGGCGTAGGAAATGCATTAAAGAAAATAAATTCCCCATGCCTTGGAAACAGATCTCTTTGGCAGATTTTGTGCTGAAGTTCCCTGTGGTTTGCATTTGATTCACACTGGGCTGTAAATCCCTTCTTTTGCCTCAAGTTCTACAATGATTTCTTTTTCTTACATTAGGTTAAGATTTCAAAACCAGTGAAGTAACAGCAATGTTAGAGTTAAAAAAATCTGACCTGCTTCCTGTCCTTACAGCATTATTTGTCCTTTTATCTCTCCAAAGCTCACAGTCTACACACGTTCAGGTCTGGTGACGTGTCAGCTGAGACAACAGGCATGGGGTTGTTGGGGGAAAAGGCTCATTTGTTCTGGACATAGTGTTTTCTTCTGATCAGCCACTTCAAAAGAATCGCAGGAGATGCTCAGACACTTTTACAAGAGAGTCCAAATCAAATTCCTGGCTCACAGGGATCCTTGGGATCCACTTGCACTTTCAAGAGAGCTGCCTGACTGTTGGCATCAAAGCCAAATCTAGAACACAAGCTTCTGAGCAAGCTTAAATCCCACTCTCATTTCATATTACTACATTTTAAACTGCTTTCCCTAAACTGTTCTGTACACACTATTAAATAGATGTGATAGGACTCATTTATTTCATGTCAGCAGTTCCAGCTAAAATTCCTTGCAAAGACTTACACAAATTCAGAGTGTCAGCATTAAACACACCCAAACCCAGTTTACTGCATAAAATTCTTTAGGTACTGCACATGCAAGCAGATGGCAGCTCTGGGTAAATTTGCATCCATAAATATTAAGTAGGGATTACAGATCTCTAACATACAAGATTTTCCACAAAGTTTCTCACAGGCACAGGGAAACCAAACAACTGCTCCAAGTTCACCAAACAGCTCAGTGACAGAGTGAGGAACAGAAAGGAGGTCTTCTCACTTCCCCTCTCACACCCAGTCCCGAAAATATATTACCTCCTGTCCTGGTTTAGGGTAAATTCGGGAGAAAAAGTCAAGCCAGGACACCTCCTTAGAGTGAAAATATCTTACCTCCTTACTGGTGTAAGAGGCAGTCCCAGGGGCTAAGGTATCAAGTAAGGTATTGAGCAGGTACTGAAATATTTAGGTGCATGTCATGATGCTAGATTAAAAAAAAAAAAAAAATCCTCCTAGCTAGCAGTCTACATGCTCTCCTTTTCTCACTATGTAAATAAAACACATGCATGTTCATCTGAGTGCAGTGGTAGTTCATGGAAGTATATGCTCCTGCCTATATATTTGTCCTCTGCCTTTATTCTCCTGGGTGCTAGGCTTGGCTATAATTTATATATCATTCTAATATCATTAGAAGCTATTTGTCACAGTATTTAGGTTAAAGAACATCAATTCTCTTCTCAAAATATTTACAAAACCCACTCACTTGTTTATCTTTTGTGGACCAAATGTTGCTCTCCAGAAGATTTTTTTCTCTTTTTTCCTCCTGTAGGAAATACTATTTAATCACACATGAAAATATATTCTTACTACCTGTATAATGCATAGGACTTTTCAAGGACCAATATTAGAAAATTAGTTTTAAAGAAATACCAAGTTTAAAATCACTGCAGAATTACTTTCTTAGCCTTTTCAGTATTTGAAAGATTTTCACTTTGTTATGAGGTAACAAAGTGAATTCAAGGCTCTCCAGGCAGAGCAGTTCACGAATATCCCATCAGCATTCTTCCTATTATTTACCTGCCTTCATCTGAAATTTTTTTTCCAAGGAAAAACAAAACCCAAACAGTTGTAACAAACATATAAGGCAACAAATGTATTTGTACTTCAAAGCAATTCAGACATCTGTAGTCTAATAATCTGCTTTTTCCTGTAGCAATAATAGAAAAATATCCCTTGAAGTGTACAACAGAAGGTCTAATCTGCAAAAATTACAGGCATTCTTCATTTTATTCTTAAAAAAGCATTTTTGCTACAAAAACAACCAGAATTTTCCTTTGCTTCCACAGATAACAGACCAGCTTCACAGCTGGTGAAAATTTAGATAGTGCTGGTGCACACACATGCTTTGGAAGTAGATATAGGAAATATCCTGAAGTTTGGCATTACAAAATTAATGGTGCAGTCCTGCTTACCAAGATGAGCATACTCTCTTCTCCTGCCAGCATGGACTTCATTTGATTTGTTAATCATAGTTTGATATTAATGGCTCTAACATGGATACTGCTATGTGAGGATCAAGGTGCTTTACTCCTATATAATTTATTTTTAAATTTCAGCTTATCTTCTTCTAGTTGACAATCCAGGGTGCACTATAAATCAAAATAAATACTTATTTACGTGAAATAGCATCCATATTGTAAATATAAAAATCACAGTAGCCTGTGAAATTATAAACAAAGACCTCAAAGCCAAACCAAGAACCTAATTTTTACATCCTTCTTCCTTCTGTAAGTCAGGTTCTTATCAAACAAGTTCTTTTCATAACTGGGAATAATATAAAGCCTTTCTTGGAATGTATAATCTTTACTTTTCTCTCATGAACTAAGACAAATTCATTAGGAAAGCAGAGCTGTGAGTTCTAAGCTATTCAGAAGCAGAGGAGTCCAGAAGAAAATAATTTTCCTCTACTCAAGAGAGCCCACACTGACCCAGGATCCTAGATAGCAGTGAAATTTAGTTGTAGCATACAATACTAGTCCTAAAATTTAAAAATCTGAAAATTTTGCAATGAGCAGAACGTAATGGGATACTAAAGTAGGTGTTTTAGCTGTGGCCATGAGCCATTTCATGAGAAGAATTTCAATCCAGCTCCCAAATGTCATGATTTTTTTAGGGAATTTTGTTCTAACAGACTGGATTATCACTTTGTGTTCCACTAATTCCTCTCATTTTTTAAAGATGGTCACTGCAGCATAGCACTAAGAAAGTAATTTATTATTTTAAGGTAGTGCAGAGAATGCCCCAGGTGACCTTGCAAAGTCTTTGGGAAGATTCACCAGGCATTGTCATATGACATTCATGATAAAGAACTGGATTAATAAAAGGCTAGATGAGGAAAGAAAGATGTGTTCCCCTCCAAAAAAACCTCAAAACAACATCTAAAAGCCCAAACAAAACACCCAGGTACCTTAAGTATGTAAGACTTCTGTGAGAGGATGCTTATTTTTCCTTTTTTGCCAAGAGTATGATATACCTCTATTTTCCACTTCTTGAGCCTGCCTTTCTGCACATGAAAACATGCTGCCCCAGAAATACTGAATTCAAGAATAAAGTGCATTTCACTTGTCATTCCCACACTACAAAGCTTACCATCTATTGGGAAGGTATCACCAAGACAGCAAATAAATACCCAGTAAGTAAAGCAAGGAGCAATCAAAATATCATGTTTTACAGACAGAAAATACTCAAACCCCAGGAAATTTTCATTTTGTCCTAAAAAGACAATCTGAAATGAAATACTGCAAGCAGTCTAGAAGTATAGCAACTTGCATTGGGAATTGTGTTTGAAAATCCCATGGCATTTTTTAATCTCTCCCCCATATGATTATTCATCTCACCACCTATACAAAATTCCATCTTCATTTTTTTTTTAATTTATTAGTCAATTCTTCCACTTAAAGATAGGAGAAAGTCTCCCATACAAAAAGTCTTTTATATAATAATGTTCTTTGCATAAAAGAGTTTTCATTTTGTTGAATAAGACAAGCATACAGGAAAAAGCTAACAAGTACAACCCACCAGGATTAAATCCCAGCAAATCAGAAAGCAAAACCAGCAAGCTAACAAGTAACAGTGCATTCACATCCTACACCCACTCCACTGTTGAACTCTCAGCTCTCTAAGATGCTCAATCTACCAGTGACCTCCAAAATGTAAGCCTGAAAACTAAAATTTCCCAACACAGTGGTTGCTGAAGACTTAAAAGATGTCACTAAATTTCCTACTGTGCCTCATGCAGCCAACCTGCCTAGCAACCTGTCAGCCTTTCACCAAAAGCCTAATTACCTCAACCATTCTTCCTACTTCACATCTCTGCCACTGCATCAACCATCTGTCTCTGATTCACTAAATCATTAAAAAACAGAAATTGCCTCAGAACTGTGCAAGCAGCTACAATGAACTGTATATTGATCCAGTTCTTGGGATGGTCACAAAGTCTGCTCTCCGTCTGCTGGGTAAAGAATTACAAACTAGAGGAGAGGGTTGTCACTGGCACCACTGACAAGAATTTACCTTAAGCAACCTCAAAGGTCCATTCTTACCTTCATGGTCTCTGTTCTGGGTGTCTCTGCTTTAAATACTCCTGCCAGAAATGGTCTGCTGGTCACCTGGCTGACAGTGCAAATTCCACATCCTCTCTTCCATGCACCAGGGCAGGTAGTTCAGAAAGTCAATATGAATCCATTTCTGTTTCCAAGAACATTTGTTATTTCATTATTTGCCCTCAGCATGGAGCTCCCAACATGCCTTGAATGCAAAGGACACCCTTCCCTTGTCTTGTTGATTGAGGGTGTGTTGGAATCCAGGGCACAGGGAATGTTTCTATGCCAGTTTTAAGAAGCCCTGATTGTCAGCTGTACACTGCTTTTAACCTCTGTCCCTGGGAAAAAATTCCCAAGGCTTTGGGATGAGTTGGAGAACACAAGTGTGAACTAGGTAGTGGTATGTAGCAGTAGTAATAGTCTTTCACAGGGTGAAGAATTTAGGGTTTTAGGATTTTAGTATGAGAGTGAATGGGAGACAAGATGGAGGATTTTGGGTGTTGTCTCATCTCCTTCTTGTTCTTCTTCCACTCCGTTTTCTGCAGTATTGGTGGCAAGAAGTCATTGTTAGAGAAAGTAGTAGCATAGGTGCTATGTGAGTAGATTAGAAGTTATTGGTAGTAAAGTAAAAACAAGATACGTGTTAGAAAGTAATTGGACTGATTAGCTTTAAAAGTCCTTGGTTTTGGGTGTTTGGGGTCCATTTTGTGCCTTGCTTCTCATATGCTAAGTCTGGTGTGCCAACGGCATATTGACTTCAAGATAAGAAAAGAATAAACAACAACCTGAAGACCAAGAATCAGTGAGTCCTGCTCATTTTTCATCCCTGGCAAAGAACTCACGAGAGGGAACCTCCTTCAAGCGCCCAGGGGGTAGGTTCCCAGCAGTGTGGGGTCCAAACCACCAAAAAAAAAGAACCTCACAGGGTGTGTTAGGCAATCACAAAGAAAATATGCAGGAAAAGTGCTTTCCAGCACTGGTGGGTTTTGGTTTGTTTTCCTCTTTCTTCCACCACCACAAAATCTGAACCAGGTCAGTGGGCAGCTCTGGTCTGTAATTCATATGGATGACTTCAAACCAGGGCTCACGTAGGTGTATGGGGGAAAGGAGGAGGGAAGTCTGAGGAAAGAAAATTTAAAAGTTAAAAATTAAAAATTACATGGGTTAGAAATGTAAGTTGAAGACGAAAGGTTATCCTTCCCTATTTATTTATTTTATTGTGTTCCTTCAAGGGACCCTGGTTTCAACTCTGGGGTTTTGGCTAGAAAACTCTCCAAGCTTAATTTTAGTCAACTCACAAAACAGGACCCTAGGGATGATACTATATTCTGTGCAACCTCTAAATAGCATGAATGGCTAACAAAAAATGACAAATGACAGGAAATTCCACCTGTCTACATGTGAATAAATATTCTATCTTAGAGATTAAGTAATATCTCAAGTGGAGCTGAACTCTGGGCAAACATTGTGACAAAGACATTGTTTTCTTTCTGATTTTACTTTACTTGGGGATTTTTATCTTATTCCTTTAAAAAAGAAGTTAGGTCGAGAAAAGGACCTGTATTTAATTTGACTGAGATAGCACAGTTATATGAATATGAAGTGCTCTCAATTCAGATACAAACTGAAAAGTATCACTTGGATTCAAATTCGTCATTTGCTTCACAATCAACCAAGTTTGAAAAAGAAACTGTCTGAGATACTCTTGTAACATCTCTACTTCAGGGGGAAAAAAAGTCCCCAAAATAACCTTTAAAGGCATAGCTCTTTTTCAAAGCAGACCCAGCCATAAATACCACACTTGAACCAAGAACCAAAAGCAAAGCTCTCCTGAAGTCTTGCTATTGCCGTGGTCCATGCACTGACAAAGGACTCTTGACAATCATTTCAGAAGGCTAAATATGATTTATTAAAATTACTTCATAATACAAGGATTTGGGCTATAACGTGCCCAGGTACAGAGCTCAGATCCTTACTTCTTCATTACTCTGTACAAGAATGCTAGAATGCTTACAATATCAGAGAGATTACAGTCCTTCACCTCCTTCTCCCACTCTCAGGAGACAGGCAGGGGAATCTAAAAAACGTCCTTGAAACACACACCAGAGATTTTGTTTACAGAAACTTGTACAAAGTAAAAAGACAGTAAAAGACGCTCTCCCATGGGAAAATTTTCCTGCAGGCTTGCACACAGAGAAACTTATAATATGTTCTTGCAACATCTTGCCATGAAGCAGAACAGAGCAGAATTCAGGCAGAATCTGCCACACACCCCTGGGATATGCTGGGGCTGCTCTGAGAGAAACCAGGTTCAGAGAGTCCTAGGATTGGTGTTCTGATTTCCCAGCTCAGAACACAAGAAGGCAGCAAAAGATTGTCTTCCCATCCTCCCCTCCACACCATATTAAAACCCATTCCAAGTTGCTCCTGACCACAAACTTGGGATTGCCTGCACTTGCCTGTTTCTTCATTTACAACAGGCCAGTGGAAAAGAGAAAAAAAAATGAAGTGGCAGCCCACATAGTTGAGAGTGTATCAGGAGTTATATGATGCTGGAGATGGACAGCTGTTGTATAAACATATTATAAGTTTTTTTTGTATGTAGGTCTGTAGAAAAAAATGTTTTATGAGAAAGTATTTTTTACTGTTTTTTATTCTGTACAAGTTTGCATAACAAATCTCTAAGTTGTGTTTCAAAGACATTTAGATTTCTCTACCTGTCTCCTAATATAGGAGATGGGGGTTTTCTTTCTTTCAACCTATGAAGTAAAAAGTTGTTATCTCTGATTGTGTAAGCTATTCTAACATTCCTTAGACGGAGCTAGAAACAGGAGCTTCAGTTGCTCCAGACTAAGCAAATAATAACCCAAATCCTTTGTATTATAAAATCATATTAATAAATCATATTTAACCTTCTAAAAAATCATATTTAACCTACTAAAAATCCTTTATCACCACACAAACCACAACAATAGACAGCTACAGATGTTCTCCTAAATTCTGGGGTGCCGTGGTTTAGGGCAAATTTTGGATGAAGTTCCATTTCAAGGAATGGCAAGGAAGGCTGGGTGTAGTTTTGCTATATCCACTTGTACATGATGTACTTTTTTGGAAATCATGGAGCCTGCTCCCTGCCAGACCCACAGGGAATGTGGGTGTATCAGGGTTCTCTCTCCTGCAGCACAGACAGCAGTTTCCTGCTTTTCCTTCTGGATGTTTCCAGGATGATAGCCAGCCCAGAGACCTCCTGTGCCACAGCATCACCCAGGGCACCTGTGTCAGACATTTCTTCTGTGATTCTGGGGAAGATGAAGAAGTGAGAGTCCCTTTGTCACTTTGTCCCAAGCCACTGGGAAGGATCTTTCTTTGACCTGTAGAGAGCAGATATAAGGATTCAGCTACCCCTTCAACAGGAAAGGAAGGGCAGGATTTTCTGGAGGATGGCTCCTATTTAAGTACCTCAAAAAAGGGGAAAAAACCTGCACAACTTTCAGCATCCAGGCATTCTAGCTGGTACTGGCTTTTTGAGCAAGGGAATCCTTGGCTTTTGCCCGCTTGAAAAATACTGCTGCAAAAGACACACAGCAAACATGTGGAGCCAAAAATTCATTTCATTGGAAACTGCTGCCTCTTGAGCACTGATGAAAATCCAGCTGCCTGGATCCTGTTTACTGCAACTTCTATGCCCAAAAGAAGTTTCTTTTGTTCTTAAAATAGAATTAGTCACTGCAGAGTGGAGATACAAGGAAACTTAAGATTATATATATGCACATACATTTTGTCACAAGTCCTTGTGCTTGTACCTATTATTGACTTTAATCATAACTTTAATTGATTTGCATATTACAGTACTGCAGCTTCTGTAAACCAATAAATATATCAATATTGGATGTTAAATAAGAATATTAAAAGGCTCCTCTAATGCATAATTTACTTCATGGCAAACAATCACTGCCTCTCAGATCATCACTATTGCAAATTTGGAACCTTACCTGAAAGGCTTTTCCCTAATGTGTTTCCTAGTAATTAAAAAATTAATAAAATATGATTTACATTATGATGTTTTAATTCAAGTCGAGTAGCAGGGTGGGAATGTGCTATTTTTTTAAGTGAATGAGTACTAAAACTTGGAGGGGAACACAGCAAGCTCTGAGTTCTAATGTATTTATTTTAATTTTGTTACTTCTATCACAGTAACCACCTCAAATTCCCAGCCCAGGTCAAGAACTCACAGGCTAGAAACTCTGCAAAGCTATCATAAGGAAAATGCTATAAATATAAATATATATAAAAATAAATACATACATAAATTATAAATATATATATAAATGTATATTAAAATATAAATAAAACAGCCTGCAAAAAACCACATTATGGAAAACAGGAAGACAAAACCCTGAGTATCATTATCCACACCTTGGAAAGCAGGGATGGAGATGCAGGCTGCTGGAAGTCACAGTGACTTAAGCCAGGGAGTCTGAACTATGGTGAGAAAATGGAACTGAACTCTACTAAATGTATCAGAAGATATGATCAAGGGTGAATATTTCTGGTACTAAAGGTCTCACTAATCTAGTGGAAAAGGCACCACAAGACCTCATGGCCAGGAGCCAAACCAGACAAGTTCAGAGATGTGAAGGGTGGCCATTTCTAAAAAGGGAAAGGAGCCCATTAGAGCTCCTACACTGGCACACAGAGACACAGTGACTTCTGCAGCTCCTGAAGGCACTGAAATAGAGCTAAATGTCTGCCTAAAAGGGCAGAGATTCTGTACACCAAAGTCACAGGCCACTTGCAAGAATCACTACTCATATTTCACAGCCTGGTCATACTCAATGGCAAACTCTTCTGATTTTTGACTGAGCCAAGAGCAAACTCTCAAATTCCAGCCTTTTATCTCAGAGATCACATAACTACTGAGAACACATCACAAGCTGGACAACAGAATGGTACCAACAACAGCTGCTCTGTGAAACCACACAGTGCAATAGGAAGCAGGGAACAGTGGAGAATGCAGGGGTTTATTTGTCAAAAATACCATGCCAGCAGAACTTGGCATCCCTATGTCATTCCCTGAATTTCCACAGTGAAGAAGGAGATGGTCAACAATACCATCACCTTTGAGAAGCAGCCCAGCACAGTCTGGGAATCCATCACTGGGGTACAAACCAGGAATTAGCAGATGCAACCCACATATCTCTGCCTTATGGAAGGAATGGGAAAGCACTCAACAGGTCCCAAAACAAAGATCTCTTGCTCAGGCAGTTTAATAAGCAAAACAGTCTCTGAGTCTAGAGGAAAAATCCTGGCTTTAAGAAATTAAAGAAAGCTGCCATAGCAGCAGGGTTTCCTCTCCAAATTCTACTGCCAGCTGAACTTACCAACCTGTTGTGGGATCTTGACCAGTCCTTCACTTCCCCAGGACTCTCCACCAGCCTTTGCATGCCTTGGGGAGCCTTGCATGGCTCTTGTTTCCATATGTGCCATGCCTAGCATATTCCCAGAACCATCCACAGGCCAGTCCTGCTCCAGCAGTCACTGGCTGCCTGGCTGTCACTGCCCTGGGCTGCACAAGTCCTGCTTTTGGAAACAAAAGCCACAGCAGTGCCATACCAGGAAGGGTTGCTCACATTCTAGGGACAGGTGTTGAACTCTTTTTTGTGCCAAACGTGGGACAACATTGTGTTGCAGTAAGGTAGAAAAATTATAAAGAAAGGCCTCATAAAATCAAGCCTGCTCTCTGGCTAGCCTGTCTTTTCTTCCAAGGCAAGCACTTTGCAAGTTCCCATGTGAAAGCAATCCTGTTGTGAGCAGTTCATTAACAAAACAATCTATTCCTGGGTCAAAACCAGCCAGCAGCTGTTTAAACTGTTTCTACACCGTTAGATAGAGAAATGAAAACTATCTCTCACAAACAACCCTCCCTGCACATACACACCAGGGGCTTGAGTGACCAATAAATACAGCACAACTTTTATTGACCAATAAAGGAATTAGCAAGAAAGCTACTAACCAATTGGTGTCACACACGTGGTCTGTAAAACTGTATAAAAACCGAGTTATGTGAATAAAGAAAAAGCTTTTTCCAGAAAAAGAAGAAAATTGAGTCCCATGTGATTTATTCCCATGCATTGCACCCCATTCACTTTTCCATAATGCCACTGAAATCACAGGCATTGCCTTGACAGAGCTTGACCTCAAAACTCACCAGTCTCCTGTCCTGTATGTGGCCTTTTTTTGAAGTAGCTGTGTGGACACCAAGTGAAGGAAGAAAACCTTAATACTGTAATAAGCAAGAAATCAATGCTGGAGATCAATTTGAGATACAGGTGCACATTTTATTATGGGACAAGACAGAGTTTACATATTGCCATTGCAATAAAGTGACCAGCTCAAAGAAATTTAAAAAGGGCAAGTTTTGGAGTCTGGTGGTGCTTTTTAGGTGGTTTGGTTTGGGCGTTGTTTGTTTCTTTGGGGTTTTTTTCATTCAATTGTTTTGGGTTTTTTCCAGATGCCTGGCTTATAAATGGCCTTATGAGCAGAGGAAAATTTCCCAAAAATGGCTTCATGATCTGCCATTCGTGAAGCCCACAAGAAAAAGAGTATGTGGTTTCTTTCAAGAAAAGGTTTTGGACAGAGCTAATCTTAAAATATTGAGTTAACTTTCTGCTCCAGTGCCTTGAGCTCAGTTCTAAATAATGTCCACTGAATGAGAACAGGCAGAGAAGAAACAAGTTTTAATTAGGTGTACAGTGAGTGTCTTTGTCTCACGGATAGATTTGATTATATCACTGATAACCTTCACAGTGTTTGTTATCACATTACACTGTGCCATTCCTCAGAGCTGGAGACATTCTCCACACACCCCAAAGAGCCTTAGCAGCAGTGAAAAAATAATGTCAAAAGTCCCTTCCAGATGTTTTTGGTGGGATTCTTCTGTCTGACTGAGTTCCCTCAGCTGAGATAAAGCCAGGGGAGCTCAGTGGTGGTGCTGCAAGTAGTGAGTGACACCAACACAGACTTCTGCCAATTCAGTGTTTACAGGGTTACTTTGTAATCCTGTTTATGCAGTTGTATGTGGTACATGAAGTGTTTTACATTCATTCCTGAGAATGCCATCTGGTAGCTATAGACCAATGTATTCTGCATAAACTCAGACAAAAATATCAGCTACCTGACATGTTGTGACCTTCAGGCATCACCCACTGTAATTTTACTTACTCTAAGCTGTCACAGAATTGGGTAAGCCATAGGAAAAAAATCCTCAAAAATAGAACAAGTTGTTTTGGCCACGACTTCAGCCCTTCCACTGAATTGTTGTGCACTTGTGAGAAGCACACCTAGTACTGAGCTTCACTCCCCTTGCTAGTGGCTTGCATATGGCACCAGGTAAGGAGAAAATCAGAATCTGTTCTACAATAATATTGGGAAGAAATTGGGAAAAAATCCAAAGGGTTTGGATCCAGCAGGAGGCTTTTTATAGGAAGGTAAGTGGTCTTGCAAATAAGCATAGGCAACTTGGATCAATCATTCCCAGTTATTGCAGCAGCCAGGAATGAATCCTTCCTGCTGTACTTAGATAAGTAGCTCTGATTTAGTAGGGCTCAGACAGCAGTCATTAACCACAGGATTCCTTCCCCGCTTCCAGCTCAGGGAAACTGCTCCATACAACAGCTCAGATCCACACAGCTTGTACTGCAGGCATAACTTCACCAGGGGATCAGCTCTAGCTCACAGCAGGACAGCTGAGGGCAAAATCCAGCATTGCCACCTCATCTTTTCACTGCTGCTGGGATGGATTCACTGTGCTTGCAAGGAGGCTGGATCATATGTTGTCTCCTGTAAAATTGATAGGTGGCAGGCTGCAAAAGTGGTATGTCTGGTGATGAGCAGAGAATGAGCTCAAATGTAATAATTAGCAAAAAAAAAAATTGGTAACAATATAGACATATCCTAAAGCAGATCTGAGTCACATTTTGTTTATACTCATGGTTTCATCACTCCATTGGCATTGTGACATCCCTGGGGGAAGAAGAAAATAATGGCCAGTAAAATCCCTGGACAAAGCACAAATTTCCTGCACTGTCAGGTGCATATTCCTTTGTGGGACTCAGGGATAAACATTTTCTGTTCTGTTCCCTGTATATCCACGTACGAACATACAAAGCAAGGAATAAAAAAATTACACCTTCGACTTTTTACTTCCACGTCTGTCCTGAGTTTTGGCTGCTGTTTATTCTCATGGTAGCACATCATTGTACTTCCTCACTGTTGTGGTTTGAAAGGGAAGTGTCTTATAAAGAAGTAGTTATAAACATGATTTTGTGAAATACAGCTGTTAATCTAGGAAATTTTTTTCCTTTGAAATGGGAAATGCAAACCCCCTCCCTCTGAATTATTATAATTTTGAAATTAAGGGGCTCTCAGACAAAGATATGGGAGTAGGAATAACAGTTCTTTATTAGGGAAGAAAATAAAAATAAAAAATGCAGTAATACAAAACAACACTGACAGAGTGAGAGCAGGAGCTGTCACCCTGTGGGTCAGGGTGTGGGTGGCAGTGCCATTCCATGGTGGCTGCTCCTCCTGCAGTGACAGATGTGGCTCTGCTGGAGCAGGGATCCTGGACAAGGGTGGAGTTTTCCTCTGAAGCTCCAGGGCTGGTGGAGCTGGGCCTGCTCTTCCTCTGGGAATGCAGAGGAGAAGAAAGCTGCTCCTCTGGGAATGCAGTGGGAAAAGGCTCCTGTGGTGTTCCAAGGCTCAGATTGTATCCAGGTAGGAATGCTTGGCTCCTCCCCCTGGGCAGAGCCTCTCCCAGTGGGATGATGGAATTTTATCAGCCATGCAGTGACACTCAATGACCATTAACAGAAGATAATTAATAATTAATGGCCTATTAACAGAAAATACCTCCTGGAGGGAGGATTGGTTGTGGAAGAGATAAGAAAACTGCCCAATGAATGGAAGATAACAGCCCCAGCTCTGACAGATGGCAGAAGAACACACATCCAAACCTACATTTTGTAACCCCACACACGTGGTCTGTAAAACTGTCTCCCCAACAGCAGCCAGCCCTCTCCCTAAGGCAGGACAGCAGTGCCTCCAGACCTTCCACACAGTCACCATGGATGTTGGGTAGAATCCCTTGGACATCTGCCCCTCAGTAGCGACTCATTCTGCCCCAAAAACGCACACCCCCTGTCAACAGCAGCAGCATTTTGGCTCCGTGTTGGAGGACAAGCTCAGCTGCTGGAATGTAGAGTTGGAGCTCAAACAGCTGTTCCCCAGCTCCTCCAGGGAAGAAGCTGGATGGATCAGAGCAGAAGCCTGAGGCTGGCCTTCAGGCCACCAGCTGGAGCCCATGGGACACTTGCAGCTCACATCTCTGAGGGTGCCAAGGCTCCCCCTTCAACCAAGGGCTTGTAACCATGCATGTGCTCACATCTGCACCACACACACAGCACCTAGTCAGGCTTTATAAATTGAGCTTTTATTACAAAGTTCTGTTTATGGAGCTATTCTGAATCATGATCCTTTTTTTTTCTAAGCAGAGGTTTTAAAGTTTTGCCTTTTCACAGAGTGAAGAAAGGAATTATTTTCCCCTCTCCCCCTTCTTCCTGGTGCTGCTTTCCCATTAACTCTTCTGCACAGCTGTGTCTGTCTGTTTGCATTAACTATTCTCTCAGTCTTTCTCTCTTCCTGAAGAATCAAAAAAGTGTTCTGGAGAAAACCAGATTTGAACTGAAGTCAACAGAAAAGCACCAATTCTGTGATATGCAGCTCCTTCAGCACCAGTTTGAAGCTATCTGCCTAAGAGTTATTTTAACTCATTGGAGCAGACCTGCTGATGGCCAAGACCAAATATTCATTTTCATCCTAGTGCTATGCATGTTTATTACTCTTTTTTTTTTTTTTAACTAGAAATTGCTGTGAAGAAAAAGCAAAGCATGCAGCAAAGATCACAATTACAGCAAATAATTAACCACTCGGGATTTAATACACCTCTCTGCAAATGTTTCTCTCATATAAAGCCCTTTGGCACACTGACAAGTGAGGTAAATCAAATAGCAAAATAATTTGGTCATTGCAAGGTGGGGGAAGAGGATTCAGCTGAGATGTAAATTCCAACTTCAAACTGAGGAACGCTTTCTCTCAGCCTTGTAACATCATATAGCATATTTTAATAATCTGAAGCACCCTAAAAGGCATGATTTTGCAAAATCATCTGTTGAGTGGATCTTCAGGAACTAACAAAAACAAGATATCTTCAAGGAGTCTGATTTTGCCAGTAAAAGTCATCACATGCTTCAGCCATTTTCATACATGCCATTTATTCAAATCCTGAAAAAGCTTTTCATTCCAATACCAAAATTATTACTATTACAAGAAATATTTTACTGAAAAAATAGGCAGAACCACCAACAGCTATATCACACCTTGAGCTGAAGAATGAGCCCTCACTTAGAGGAAAAGTTGCTTTTCAGACTTCTAGCAAGGTGATACTCTGAAACTCTTCTCAGCTTTAACACACTTCCATTATTGCAGAATAGTTCCAATATATTCTTTTGTTAGACTGGACACTTTAAAACAGCTCCTTAACTACATAAACAATTTTTTTATATCTCTTCCTCTCCTTTTTGCCCCCATTCCAGTGGTTTTGCCATTGCTTGTATTGCTGATTGAGCCTTTGTAAGCAGCACTTTGTCCACACATTTGGCTCTTTACTTGATCTCTCCCACATCAGAACATACTGCTTTGGCCTTCAAAAACCATTTGCTAGAAACTAAAATGACTTAAAAATATATATGGCTGCAAAGCATTAGACTAATACTGGAGTACAGGAAATCAGAATGTTATAGTCTAATGAGTTGGCAGATGGTTCATGATCATGATAAATTTCGTACTCTAGTTGACACATTTTCAAATGTTAATGTCCTCTAGAGGAATAAACTGTGTTGTAATGACTGGAATAATGGCTTCAAAGGTGAGCATTTGCCTTATTATTGTTTCAAACCCTGGCACTCAATGTACATAGGTGTTAGGCACCTACTCACTCCACAAAAAGGAAATAATTAGCACTGTATAATGAAGAAAGACAAGGTTTACAGAAAAGAGGTTGTGAAGATCTCAGTCATGGAGAGAACAACCTCCTTCATCAGTGTGAAACAATAGCTAATCAAGTGCTGTACATAACATAGCAGACAGGCACTTGCAGGCATCCCAAGAGCCACAATTGTCCTGGATAATTGCAGCAAGTGTCTTGGTGGTTGTATGGTTTTAGCAGAATTAAAACTCCTGTACTCTGCTTCCCCTCTCCCACCCTTTCCTCTCCACACTGAGCTGGTTTGTTCAGGGAAAGGAGCACAGACTGCTTCACAAAAGAAAAGAAAAGTAAGCAGAAAGTTGTGCTGTGCATTCAGTCTCAAGGCAGCCAGCAATCAATGCAGGAAGGGCATGCACTGAGAAACAAGGACACTTTGAAGAATTTTGGGATTGTAGCAAAGGATTTGGATTTTTTTTCTGTCTTGTGAACCATGGGTTCCTTACAGGCCAGGGCTGTAACTCCACACTTTCCCTTAATGCTGCCACACTCCCTGCTCACAAACATGGACACACACTGTAAGGCCTGTACCGAGAGATGTGGGACTCCAGAGGGCTCTTTAAAATTCTGTTTATTCTATCCAGACAGCAGTCACAGGTCGTGGGTGACAGAGCCCAGCCTACAGCCATCAGCACAAGCTGTAGGCATGCCTGAAGTCTGAAGTCACTTTAGTTCTGGTTACAATACATTTTATACTTTTCTTTACTGAGCATCTTAATACATACCAACCAATCAATACCTTTACCATTACCTATAGCCTATCACAACTGCTAACATTACAATATTCATGTTACTGTTCTCCAATCACAAAAGGTTAGGATGTTACAGTTTAAGCTAGAAGTGGTTTTTCAGTTTTCTTGCAGTGGAAAATTCTGAGACCTTTTTTCTACTTACAACACCAGCATGTCTATTTACTTCATGTATCTTTCTGCTTGGTAAAAACACCTTCTATTTGAGGTGAGCTTATCCTCTGCTCTAAGTCATAAAAACCTTTCTTAACTAACATACCCTTTGCCTTCTTAGTTACCCAGTAAAACTGGCTCAGCAGTTCCTTTAGACCTTTGTTATTCTTCTATATCAAAACTTTTTGCCATCTCTATTCCTTTCTCAGTTTCTACATTCAAAAATCTTTCTGCCAAGCACACATATCTGTGAGACTTCCTTGTCAAACTTTCATCCATCCCAACAACACATAAATACTGAAATTTAAGCCAGCCTAAACTCTTGCACAACACTGACAACTCCTGCAGAACCAGCAGCATTCCCCAGACTTCTTTTTTGTGGCTACACAGCTCCCCTCCAGGTATTTTCTCAACACCCAAAAGTTCCCATGCACAGCCATGAAGCAGCATTCTCCTCTAACAAGAAGGAAACTGTTCTGCTTGCCAATCCAAGTGGAATTAACCCAGTTAATTCCTTATCCCAAGCTGGGATAAGGCTACAGAGTGAGGTGTATCTCCATGACTCATTCAAGCCACGTCATCCACACAGACCTAGAAAATTCTTTCAGTTACTCTAAAGGTAAATAAAATTCAGGACAACAGAATCCATGGCCTTCTCGAACCAGGAAAGAATTTATAAACATATACAAAGAGCTATCATTTAAAAAATTGTCATTTTCAATATGACCAAAAAACCAATATAATTTAAGAACTAAATTTCAACACAACACCTGATTCTACTAAACACACCTACAAAATTAACCCAGTTAATTCCACTTAAACCAGATGCATCCAGTGATGATCCCATGGTCACAAATATATCCTTNAAAAAAAAAAAAAGTATTTTGTGTTCACTAGTCTTCCTGTAATGCACACACCATATTACTTAGAAGCTGATTGCAACAGCTTCAAACTTCTAAAAAATATAAATTAGGTTCCTGGAGTTTACAAGCTGGGATAAGGCTACAGAGTGAGGTGTATCTCCATGACTCATTCAAGCCACGTCATCCACACAGACCTAGAAAATTCTTTCAGTTACTCTAAAGGTAAATAAAATTCAGGACAACAGAATCCATGGCCTTCTCGAACCAGGAAAGAATTTATAAACATATACAAAGAGCTATCATTTAAAAAATTGTCATTTTCAATATGACCAAAAAACCAATATAATTTAAGAACTAAATTTCAACACAACACCTGATTCTGCTAAACATACCTATAAAATACATCCTTTTCCTTTAGCATTTAGCACTAGGGGTGCTATGCAAGTAGTTTCATCTTAGAAAGATTACTCAGAAGGTAAAGTGTGTGCAACAGGGTGGTTTTGTACTCACATGGGTAAAGCTTAGTCTCTAGGCCTCCAGCAAAATTCATATCTTCTCTGCATATGAGAGCCTACAGAAGTAAGGACAGGCTCCACCTTCTGTGCAATATTGCAATAAATAATAATTTTTTTTTTTTAATTAAAAAAAATTTTAAAAGGTGGGGTGCAGAAGAAGACCTGTACTTTGCCTGCCCCTTTCAAGAGGGGTTATTAATGCTGTGATGCTGTGAGGGTCAGCAGCACAGAGAGGGACAGAAATGTGCAGTAGCAGAAATACACAGAAGCATAAAGAGCATTTCCAGGTTTCTCTATGAACTGGCTTGCTCCAGGTACCTCAGGTTTGATGTTTAAGCAAGTGGGTTAGGCACTTCAAGCTTGGAAGATTTTAAGGTTTATGTATAATTGACTAAACAATTCAGAAAATGGTGCACAGGGGTATCAGCTTTGCATATCAGCAAAGAATCAACCCTTACCCTTCTCCATTGTTTTGCTTTCTTGCCCAGAGAGAGCAAGTGCAAATAAAACATCCAAACAGTAACCACGTGAAAACATAATTTTCAAGAAATAACAGACTAAACCTTTGACAACATAAACCAAAGGGTGTTGGGCATTATTTTTTCCCCTTTAAATTTCTCCAGTATTGACACTGAGTGATTTACCCCAACTAAACATCTGGCACTGGAAAAGAACATGGCACTATTTGTTGTAATTACAGCTCTAGCAAACAGCACATTCCTGTATGCAAGCTTTTTGCAAAAAAAATTTTGCTTTTGCAAAAGCAAAGCAGCTTTTGTCCCTCAACCTTTGCAGTGTCCCACTAATAGTCCTGCTAAAACTGCTGCCAGCCATCTGAGATTTTTTCTTTCCCATCCTCAGTCATGCAGTCAGAATAAATGCCATCTCTTCTGCTCTGACACGGTGCAAAGGCCTGGGAGTGAACCAAAAAATTCCTTACAAAACACTCTTCCAGAGCCAGTTCACTCATGCCATTCCTGGCTGGGGATGGAGGGAAATGAGATAAAACAAAACAATACAATAAAATAATGAGGCCCTTCAAAATTAACCCTTCAGAAGAAGACACTGGACAGCCAATGTTGAATGTTACCATGCTGGCTGCAGAGACAGCAGGGCTAAAATTAAGTTGTGGTGTAGTCTTGCTTGACCTTGGAAGAGAAAGGTCATGCATTTCAAAACTTCTCACTACTACTGGTAAGATTTATGCAATTCTGCACCAGTGACACTCACAGAATGTGCATTATGCCTGGCAACAGGCCTACAATCCAGCTATTACTCCATCCCATATTATAACACAGGCACAGAGTCACACCTGCAAAGCCTATGACAAATGACATTTCATTAACTTTGAAGACTGCTGGATCATTTTCCTGTTGTAAAAACATATTAGAAGTTTTTCTGTATGTAAGCTTGCAGAAAAATTTTCTTATGGGAAAACCTTTTTTTACTATTTTTTATTTTGTATAAGTTTCTGTAAACAAATTCTTTGATTTGTGTTCAAAAACATTTGAATTTCTCTGCTTGTTTTTTAATAATGGGAGATAGAGGTTTTTTTTTTTCTTTTCTACCTATGAGGTGAAAAGTTGTTATTTCTAATTCTGTAAGCTATTTTAGCATTCTTTGGATGAAGCTTGAGGCAAGAGCTTCAGAGACTGGGCAAATAATAGCCAAAATTCTTTGTATTATGGAGTCATGTAAATAAATCATATTAGCCTTCTAATATTATTGCTAAAAGTCCTTTGTTAATGCACAAACCACAGCAATATTTTCCCACGTTGCATGTCAGCCAGGCCATAATAGTCTTTTCAAGAGTCTATCATGAATAGAAAGTCACTAAAATGTCCCAAATATTTCAGGGAGTAAATACTTCTCAATTTATTAATGATAAAATTCTATGTCAATTAGATGTAATGGGATAAAAGCCCATCATTAGGGATCCTAGGCCACACAAATTTAGAATGGTATTTCCCACTGCTTGTTTTCTCATTTCTCCACCACTCTCTCTCTCATATTTATTTAATTTTTTACTGTTTCAAGTGTCTAGCAGAGTGGCCCAGTACATTTCCCACTACCTGCTTTCAGGGCAAACAGTCTTTCCAGGTGTTTCAGTCCCTTGATGATTTTGTGGGACCAACAAACCAAACTGTGAGGTTTTACAAACATGAAAATGTCAACAGAAGAACACAGGATATAACACCTCAGGTGCTTTCTTTCCAAATAAAACTCTTTTCCCCTCCCGGCCCCCCAGTCTGTTTTAGCTTAGTTACAACAACCAAACCCCATTTGAATAATTCACATTACAGGTGTACAAGGACACAGAGAAGGGATTGTAAAACAGCTCCTCGTAGTACACATGTCCATGTTTTGCTCACTGGGACTTTTGCTGTCCTGAATAATTGCACTTCTCACTGCTCCTGTGCAAGGTTCTGCAGGCAGCAATATCCAGGTGAAATTCAGCTCCTGAGGGCATTAACTGCACCCCACTGGCCCCACAAAAACCCTAGGGAGGAAGACAGCTTTCACCCCAGTCCTACAAGTATTTCTCCAGCACCTGAGGAGCACAGAGTGAAAGTCCTAGGGCACTCCTGGTGTGGGGAAACACTTGTAATAAATAATAATAACATTTTTATTATAATAATTTATTATTTAATAAATAATAAAAGGTCCATCTTTTGCTTGGCCAGAAGCAGAACCTGCCTGGAGTGAAGAGCAAAGAGTCTAGCTCTTAATGTGGACAGGCTAGTCCATCAATCTCCACTCAGGCTTATCCTGAAGGAGCTATCAGGAGCACCACAGCCCCTTCCAGGTTAACTGTGCCTTCTGAATGATATCCAGAGGCACATCAGATCCCAGCTTATGCAGAGCACTGGCAGAAAGCACCTGTAGATCCTCCCACAGGATGCAGGCTGGCCCTCTCTGCCATCTCATTACACATTTGGGTATCAGAGCCTGCCCCTTGCTCAGCCCAGCAGAGGAATTCAATCAGGATTAAACTGCATGAGCTGCAAAGTCAGGGAGCTGCCAAGTCTCTGTCGGTGTCTGTTGGCTTCTCAAGGAATCATGCTGGCAACATTTATAACTGTAATGAAAAGCTATTTGCATCTTAAAAGCAAGAAGGAAAAAAAAATTTTAATATTCCCTAACTGCAACCTCTGGAGCCAACTGAGGACATATTTCTCTTCCGAGCACTCTAATTTTGAAGACACAAATGAATTTGACAAAATGTAAACAACTCATTTCTAGGGCACAGAAACAAAGGAATGCAGGTGATAATGTGTCAACATCATGTTGCTCTTCCCTAAGGAAAGCAAACTCCATGGGTAAAAGCACAGCTTTGCAATTGTAAACACACCTACACCTAAGACTCATACTGCCTACATTGCCCTGTGAGCTGCAAGTTACATCTCATAGCATTTGGAAAAAATATCTGAAAGCAGCCTGTTATGTACAGATGGCCCATAAAAATTAG
The DNA here is from genome assembly GCA_013399835.1 of Leptocoma aspasia. NCBI lineage: Eukaryota > Metazoa > Chordata > Aves > Passeriformes > Nectariniidae > Leptocoma > Leptocoma aspasia. Next base: position 164,902 of record VXAX01007443.1, on the reverse strand, counting down.
TCTTATGTATTGTGCTGATTTACTTAAAACAGGCTGTACTATTTTGGATTGGCTCAGAATGTTCTGCATCAAACACCATCACAATGATCTAAACTAGGTATTGATTGATTTATGTCCTTTTACCTCAAAACATACTGTGTCATGCTTCATCCATTAATTTTGTTCTGTTTAGGAGTTTAGGTTTGTGTGTGTCTGTATTACTATTGTATTTCAGCTACATACCCTCCAGTAAATAATCTTAATGATCAAATGACAGGCTTCATATCTCTCTGAGCAGAGTTCATCTGATTTATTAAAGTGACACCAGACATTTACTCAAGGAGTAAACAGAGCTGACATTATAGGATGATCTCTGAGGGGAACACTCCAAGGTAAATACTGGGGAGAAAGAGGGGTTATGCATTCCATTCGTTTGTATTTCTTGCCTAATTTTTTACTTTCTTTTTTTTTAATGTTCTTAGTATCTTTCGTGATCTTCAGGCAACAATCTGCAAAAGGCAGCCCTTTTAAATAGTTTTATCTGTCAGTTTTAAACAGAAAAAGAGTAACTGGTTGAATGTGGAGAAACATCTAGAGAAGCCCAATGCCTCTTTGTCTGAAATCAAAGTCTCAGTGAACTGTGACTGCTTGTTCTGCAGTGGGATCCTGCCTTTGCAAGGGAGTCATTGAGGAGCTCTGGCTGAACCTCCTCATCTCTAGTGACCACTTAAAAATAGGATTGTTGCCTTTCATCCCCTCAAAACATCAGCCAGATTCTCTTGGTAGGATCCTGTGTTTGTATTTGTATTTGTTAATAAGAACAAATACAACAAAACAAAAAGGAAACAAAGGGAAAGAGGGGAACAGTATCTATTAAAAGTGATAAATCTTCCAGTCTAACCACAAGCCCAGAAATTTCTCTTATGACATGCAGACAAAATGACATGTGGATTGGAATGACCTGACCCAGCAATTCTGCCCCTTCTGTGAATGACAGGAAGAAGCTCTGTAGCTCACTTTGAGCAGCCAATTAATTTAAAAGTTAAGATAAGTACTCTGTTATTTGCATGCAAAATAAGCCTTACCCTCTTCAGATCTGGGACAACATATTCTGTTTCAAGACCCTACCCTGGTGACCATGTATCCCTGCCCTCAAGAGCCTGACACTTACAGAAGCAAAATGATTTTCTATCCTCACTGACCAAGGCCAACAGAAAAGGAAATGGATTACTGTTGATTTTTAAACCACAAGCAAGATCACAACAGGGTAAGATGCCTGTGAAGAGGGGAAACAAAACATCAGGGCCAAGAGGGCCACAAAGAACTTCTTTACAAAAGCTTTCAGTTTTACAGAGAGGATGGTCTGGTGACAGCAGGGAGAAGATGTACCCACAGAAAATTAAACAATACAGGTCTGGCATGAGGCACAGAGCAGGAGGGGCAGGAGCAGCCAGAAGGCAGCTCTAGGTGGTCCAGCAGCATGCAAGAATTACCTTCTCTCACCCTTTTTCTGACACACTTTGACAGCCCCTAAACAAAGCTGAAGCAACGCCAAACAGCTCTCACCCTGTCAAAAAGAAAACCCTTCACACTTGTGCACAGGGAAGGGGAGAAGACCTTGAAAGTGTTTTTATCTTTTCAGCTGAAATTTGGCTAAAATGCTGCTGAAAACCATAATTTTGCCTTGCAAGATTGTTCCATCTGCAGCACGGTCCCACTCGTGGAGGTCCACATCTGCAGCTGGCATAATTCAAAATAATGCTCCTTCAGCCAGTAGTGATGTGAAGAGCATTTATGGCTTCAAAATTAAAGGCCTCACTGCCATAAACACTCAAGGCAACTAGAAAATTATATTTCACTATAACCAGCAAGTCAGCCTGATTCTGTCATGAAAAATGTCTGTTTCCTTGATTCATCCATCATCAAGGCATAATAAACTTATAATCAAAATTATATCAATTCAAATGATTCTGCCAATCTTTCCTTAATGGATTTAATTTAATAAAATTTGAAAAAATTTTCCATGCCTGTCTATAGTAGACAACAATAGCAACAGTAGATTCATAGGGACTGTGGGAAAAAAAAAACCCAACCTCTTGGCATGGCAAAGACAGAACTGAGCAGGGAAATGCAGTGAAAAAAGCTGACATATTCTTTTCCCAGTTCTATTTTACCTGCCACTGGCTGGAATACAAGCCCAGGAGGTGGTTTTTTGGGTTTTTTTTGGGTTTTTGCTGCTGTTTAAGGAGGGTTTGGGGAGTTAAAAAGGGTTAGGTCTCTGTACCTGTAAATAACATTGGAAAGTCACAAGATGGCAAGCTGCTGTTCCACTTTGGCAATCTGCCTCATTAAAAAAAAAAAAAAAAAAAATTTAATCTTTAATATCCTCCTTTCTTCCAATCACTCATGATGATAGGCACAATCCAGTGTTGACTGAAGTTTTGGGCCTCCTGCTGAGCTTGAAAAGACTGATGACTTTTTCCACTAGAAAATAGCACCCACTATTAAAAGCAGTCACTAGAAAGGTAAATTAAGTTCTGCATTCAGGGCAGAGATTCACCTCCAGATCCAGAAGACAGAAGGGCTTTGAAACTTCTAATGGCAAAACCTAAGCCAAAGTCACTGGGAAATTTGCTTGGGACTTGAGATCAGAGTGTTAGTGTGGCATTTTCAGCACCTACAGACAAGTTGCTACCAGTTGTAGTCCTACTCCCTCCATCACAAAGCAAACCTATGAATAACAAAGACTGTAAAGGATCAAAACCAGAAAAAAAAAACCACTTCAGTTGGAGCAAAACTGGGTTTTCCATTTGAACTAAAGCAGTACTTAGACACAGGAATAAATGGCTTTCATGGGCACATTTTGGTTTGAAATAAGAAAGTTATCACCAAGCCAACAGCTTCAATACAGGAACACAGCTATGGAACAACCTTTTGGGGGCCAATAAACCTAATTAGTTAGGGATGTTGACAGGATTTTTTTAACATAATTAGGCAACTCTAATGAAGTGCAGAAACCATGGTTGCCTAGTGGAGGACTTCATGTGCCCGTCTTAAAATCCATCTTAATTGTTAGATTAAGATGCCCTTTTTGGTGATACTCAGGAGTGTTACAAGAAGCAGAACAAGTCTACACATAATTTAAGAAGAAAAGGGAAGAGGAGAAAGGGTAAAAGTTCTATTTTTCTCAATGGATATCCATAAGAGCATTTTCCCTCCAAAAAGAAATAAGAAAAAACAAACAAACAAACAAACAAAAAACAAACAACAACAAAAAAACCAGAATCAAATTTTAGGTGTAAGGAAGTCTTCACTAATATCTGAATATTTTTTATGGTGTAAATTCACAGGAAACAGTTAGGCTACCCACGATTTACAGAGGTATAAATTAAAGCAAGATTTAAGACTTAAAATACAAGTTTCTTGGACCCATGTTGTGCTTGTTTGCTACTTTGGGCACAGGCATGAAAATAATTAGTGACCAGATGCTAAACAGAGAACAAACCCCATGAAAATTAGACCTTGCCTCAAAAAAAACTTTCCCAGATAAAGTCATTAAAAAAGAAAAAAAAAAACCCACTGTAAATCAGGAGCAAAGCTATCCCCATTAGCAGCCTTCCATGAGTATAAAACAGGTGTAAGTGAGAGTAGAAACAGGTCTATAAACTCAGCTGAATTTAGAAGTCAGTGTGTTACTTTCCAATTTTGCAGAGATTACACTACATTATGTGTGTACATAAAAACACACATATACACACACACCATTTTTAAAACCTCTCCAGGAAATCAGACAAACTAAGCAGAACATATGGAAATTTAACTGGTTGCTCATAAAAAGCTGCTAAAATCTGCCAAAGTCAAAAGACACGATGCAGTCTGCTACACGGGCTTGTTAAAAAAAGGTAAAAAAAAAAAAAGCAGCGTTTTTAACTAGACTACTTGGTGGGTGGAGCAGCAGTTTCACCCATCTCAGAAATGCAGTATTTTTACATTTTTAAAGACTTTGAGAGCTTGGTTTGGGGGGTTGGCTGGTTTTGTTGTGGGTTTTGGTGGGTTTTTTTGGTGGTTTTTTGGGGTTTTTTTTGTTTGGTTGTTTTTTTGTGTTTGTTTGTTTTTTGTGTTTTTGTTTTTTTTTTTAGCTGGGGAGGCGGGTCTGTATGGGGTCTTTTTTTCCCCCACAGAGCCTCGGGAGCAGATTTCTGTGACTAAAGCTCCTCTTTGATGCTCCTTTGCTGCCACCACGTGGGAAAGAAAAAGGGTGGCAAAAAATGTGCCAAAAGCCCTGGAGCTGATGCCAAAGGGCTCCTCTCTGTCTGCTTTCCCTCTTTCCCAGTTTTTGGTTTGTTAATTTGAGAATTCTTTAATTTTGATTTTTTTTTTTTTTTGTTTATTTTTTTATTGGGGTTGGGGGGGTTGGTGTTGGNGAGCGTGGTGCGTTTAGTGTTGGTTAATTAATAATGTACTCCATGTTGTGAGATAGGATTAGGAGAGAGGTGAAGTAGGCTTAAAACTTTAAAAGGGTATAAAGAAAGATTTATTAACAGCAACTAAAAGAAAGGGTAATAAGGATGAGAACAAAACCTTTAGGATACTTTTCTTCTCTCTACAACTTTTTCTTTTCTATTGACAACGTAAAGAAACAAAACTTAAAATTTCAGTCAGTTTACTACACCCAAAATAGTCTTTCTTTAGTTCACTTAGGGAGAGAAGTCTCTTTTGTTAATGTTATGGAGACTTCTCCACAGGAAAAAAACCAGTTTTTTCATGGCTCTTGCACAAATAGTTTGGGGAAATGTGTAACTGTGAAGCCCCCCCCATTTTCCACAAGTTTTTTTATAGCTGTGTTTATGGGTTAAGTTAACTTATGGGGTATTGTTTAAAGTTGTTTAAAGGCAAAAGTTCTCATTATCTACCTCTAAAATCCACTTTATTCCTGGGAACAGAGATCTTCTCCTCTTCTTGGAGGCACAGGATTTTCATCACCCTTCTCTCTTTCTCTGTTTAAACTTCTTATAGGATCACTTATAGGATCTGCTTACTTTGGCTTTTGCTCGATATTAAATTGAATTTTTTTTTGTTTGTTTTTAACATGTGTTTTTTACTAGAAGCATATACAGTTTTTTAGCAGTTAGAAGTTTGGTATTATTTCCATGAATCCCTCCCATACAAAACCACCACACCCAGTTATCCCCTCAGCCACTGCCTCCTCCGGGGTCACCTGCAGGGATGGGGAGGTGATTGTGTTAACCACAGGGTCACCCCCAGCACTCTATCCACAGGAGAACAGGGGAAACATAAAAAGGGACTGCCAAAATAATAAATGCAAAATAATAAATATAACAATAGCACCACACAGCATGTCTAGTAAACACTGTAAGGAAGGGGCTCATCAGGCATTAAATGCATTTTTCCTCAGTAAAATGTCCCCACTTTGCTTCCCTGCCAAGCTATTATATATATCTATATAATAGATATATATATCTATTATATAGATATATAGATCTATATAATATATAGATATAGCTATATAAAGGCCTGCTTTATATAGATATAATTGCAAGGAAAAGTGTTGGAACCCTGGATGCTGAGAATTTTAGGCTTTCTGTGCTGACAGGCAGTGACCCTCAAGAGAACACTGCATTTGACCTGAGGCCATGGAGAAGGCTTCCAAAATTGAATGATAAAACTAGGATTATGGGTGTGGAGTTTGAATAGAAGTGTGTAATATCACAGAGTAGAAAACTTAAGAGTTTAAGGTTTTAGAATATAATGATGTATATAAATCAAGATGGAGGTTTTAAGGAAGCTAGTCCTTCTTCTTCACTTTCTTCTTCTTCACCTTCTTCTTCACGGGTTTGGGTGGTATTGTGTAATTAGATTTTAAAAGTCTACATTGCAGGGCATGGGTGATTAGTTATTAAGTTGAAAGTAAAAATAATTTAGCTGTCATTTCTTAATTAGACAATTTATCCTTAAAATACCTTGTAGAGAGAGAGGGCTCCATTTTTAGTTTGTTAGAGTGAAATGCTGCAGAACTCAGGGTTTGTGAGGCTGTGATATAGGTAAGAGACAACAAACACCTGAGTCCAAACAAGAAATACCATCCAGTGCACTTAATCCCGATCTGAGGAGAAAACAAACAAAGAATCCATTAGAAAAGTAGATCTTTTACCTTCCATTTATCTTGTAGAGGAAGTGAAGTACAGATCAACGTGTGCTGGGAAGCAAACACAGCATCTGCCAGGCCTGCTCAGGCCAGGTGAGGTGAGGTGAGGTGCCCCTTAAGGCAGCAGCACCAACCTCTTCTGCTGATGAGATGGATGGAGGGGTTAAAGGAACAAACATCTGTTCCACTGTGCTGGGAACAGATGATTTTGGGGCAGGAATGCTGCCCAAACTGGAGGGGTGCATAGGACACCTGGGTGAAGATGCTCCCAAGGAGCCCAACAGTTCATCTTGGCTTCCAGGGATGTACATACTGTTCACTTTCACTTTTAATTTAAACTAATTTAACATGCTGTAAGATATTCTCCCCATTTTAATACATCTTGGTTTTGTAGCAATTGCTGTCTTTTAGGTAATATCACACAGATGTGCTCAAGGAGCACGGAGTTGTGAGGAGCCCTGAAGAGTTTCTGGCAGTATTTCTTTCATTCAATCCCATTTCAGAGGCAGACATAGAGCCACACAGCTGAATTATGTTGAAGGTGAAAATAGGAAAGGCAGCCAAAAAAGAGATGAAATGGCCTTTAAGCACTAACATAATTAAACATGAGAATTTACCCACCTTCTCTGTTGTGCTGTAATCAAACTGAAAAAAAAAAGCCTTAAGATTTACACAAATAAGCTGAACTACCAAAATAAAGAAGCACAAGATACACTAGACAGAGAAAAATGAGAAACTTCTAAGCTCATGGTTGACTGGTTCATTCTCCAGGTGCTTTTCAAAACCTAAGCTCTGTGCTCTACAGTTACACCCAAGAAATATTCAGATATTTTAGCAACATGGGGGTCACAAATGTGTTAACACACGCACACTGCCAGCAAAGTCACTGCAGGTAATGCCAGCTGAGAATCAGCTTTCAGATTTTTTGTTGGTTTTTCCCCCTGTTGTTGGTGGGATGCTTGAGTAGAGTAAATCATTATTAATCTTTGTCAGCTGAGGTACTGACTACTGAGGCTCCTGAGGCCAGCCAGGCTTTGTCTTAAATGACTCAGAACCTCAAATTCTCTTGGGACCAGATGAATTTACCATTATGCATTAACTGAAGGCTTGGCTCAGTTATATCTTGCCTTTTTGCCATGGGAATCCAAGCACCAGGGCATCAGATAATTCTGCAAGTCAGAAGTCACTGTAGCTAATATCAGAATCTGGCCTTTTGCATCCTGAAAAAACTTGTGCAAGAAAATCCATGGGCGAAATCTGAATTTTTCTGACAGTACAATTTCACCCAGGTGGCAAAAGACAAACAAAACAGAACAAGAAGTTTTTTCCAAGCTTGTTTTCTTCCTGTTAAATTGTATCAGTTGGTATAAAGTACATAAAGTGCATAAGTCTCAGTCTGGGCAGTTTGCCCTGGTTTGGGGAAAAAGTCCAGGTACATCTAGAAGTACTAACCTGTGCCCAGAAATTACTCATTTACCTACCAAAATCTTCTGTGTAATTCTATATATAAGGGATGAGGTTGAATTCTTAGTCTTTAATGATCTCAGCATCTCCCAAAAAAACAGGATACTTCATTCTACACATCACAAGAACACCTATTAAAAATAATATGTGAAATGGACTAGTTTTCATTTTACCAGCTCAAGGAAGGAGCAGCTCCCACAGCTTAAAAAAAAAAATAAATGCACCTCCTTTTACAAAACAAACAAACTCAGTATGACAACTGTAACCCTTCTTTATGCTTTGAGGTGAGACAAAATCAAAATTTCAGATTTTTAATACATTCAACATACTTAAACAGTGAAAAGGGGCACCCTTACACTGCAGTTACCACTTAGAGAGATGCCACATGTGAGTTAATTCCATTTTAGTTTAACTGGTACAAAACTAAATCCCAGTGTGTCCCAGAGCCCTTATCTGCATACATTTTCACTGAGATAACTCTTTGTTTTTAATCTTCTACCAATGCATTTCGAATTTTTACCTCACTGAAGGAGAGTTACAACCTTTAGGAAAACCATAGTTGGAAATTTTAAGCTGACATTCCAATGTGGCCTATGCTTTACACACCATGCTCTTCAACAGCTTTAAGAACTACTCAACCTTTCTGGTTTTTGGGGAATTCACTCATGGCAGAGACCAAACACAAAAAAGTCCAATACAAGTAGTTGGAAGCTGGCAAAATTACAAACATCTGGGAACATATTGCCAAAAGAAGTTGAGGCACTGTGTGGAAGTATGAATAGTAAGCCCTAGTATATTATAGTATATTATAGTATATTATAGAATATTATATATATACTAGTATAGTATATACTATATAGTATATAGTCTATAGTATATACTCTTATAGTATATAATAAAAGGTAAAGAAAGCTTAACAAATACTCTCAAAGCAGGGAGGAAGTAGACTTTAACAGACAAATTAATTTCACTGGAAGTAAATAGCTTAGTGCTGGTTTTGTTACATAAAGACATTCATACCTACATAAAGCCAAATTCTCAGTTATTTGGTACTGGATTTTTGCTTCATGAAATCAAGAGTTGAACTGACTTAAAGCAAAGGGAATTAAGCTTGTGATGTCATACAGAGTCTCCAACAACAGCATTTCAGTACCATGCACTTTGCATTGTGTAAAACACTGAACTTCCTGACAACCAAGAGATCTGTAGGACACAGGTGGATGTGTGGTGTGTGCATCCACAGACAGCAGCACCCCATGTGATTAACTGCCTGAAAGAATTGCTCTCTCCATGGAAACTTCACAGTTTTAAGATGTGTTTTCTCTTGTGTGTTTGTTGGGGAGTAGGTCTTTCAGCCCAGGGCAACAAATTAAAAAGATTGTTGATGCTATCCAGCTTGTCAGTGTTTGTTACTTGGGCATTTCTCCTTCTCCCCTTTCAATAATGGGGGCAGTAACAATAATGTTACCTTAAACAATGACTCATTTGTTCCCATGGGGGCAGAAAACGCTCAGGTGACAATGGAAAAAAAAAAAAGCATTCTAGGAAACAAATGCTACACCATATTCATGGAAATATCCATATCATGTGAGAGAATAAAGACTACTTTTTCATTTGCAGAACTCAGTAGCTGCTCGTTTACTTTAACAAACTCTGCTGGTAAACAGTAGAGTTAAACTAAGAATTTACCCCTAGAATTAGTACTTTAGTAAAGTACATTTGCAACCACATTTGAGTTTTACTTCTTTTCTGTCTATTCTGGATCGTTGTTATGCAATATATAGCACCAAAATTTGGAGGTGATCCTTGCTTAAAAATTAGTTTGCGGTTCATGTGCTCTTTGGATATGCTCTCTAGGTAACTTGATGTAAAGTTGGAACAATACAGAGCTGAATTAAATCCATTTTCTATCACTTAGACTTGAAATTTGTCCATGGAACATGTCCACACTAGACTCAGAAGAAGCCTCTTGGCAATACTGAATTATCATACTGAATTGCTTCCATCAATTTGCTAGGGCTGCCAAATTGAAATGATGCATGTCAAGTAAACCCTACACTGAAAAGTAAAAGATAGCCTCTTAAATGTTCCATTTATAAAGCTTTTTATTCACAGTCAAATTCTGAAACATATCACTTTACAAATTGATACCTTGCCACTACAAGATTTCCATGGCATATTCACTCAGCTTAGTAGTAAAAAGGAGCTTTTGCTCTTTCCCCTTTGGTACAGCTGATGAAAACAGTGCAGCTCAAGGTCTGCTTCTTAGATCACCAGCACTAAATATTCCATAGATCTGTGATCTTCTGCAACAGGGAAGGTTAAAAGTCAGCAAAAAGATAAACTGTTGGTTTTATCGATACAGTATCACAAGTGTATCCCACTGGAAAGCAGAAAAAAAAACCCCAAACTACCACTAATGCCAAGATGCTAAGAGTGCTCTGCAAAACAAAAGCATTCATGTGGACTTTCTGAAACTTTGTGTAAGAAATACTACTCAAAGCAGATTAGGAAAAAGAAAATTACACTGTCTCACTGCAGAACTTAAATGCATTTTTTAACAAATGTGTATCTTGTGTGACTCTAAAATGACAAATTGTATTTATTTTCTGTAACTGATGGAGCTTAACACCTTTTTTTTTAATCACTGGCAAGTGAATGTCTAAGAAACCTAAATAATAACATAAACTAATAATGTCCTGTTTTGACAACTTTAAATCTCAGTTTACAAGAAACTAATAACATGTACACATTTGAGGTGGAACCACTTTCAATTATTTTGCAGTTAAAAACTGAGTATCAGTCTACCCTCTTAAACCCATGAAAATTCTTAATCCTGAGAGAATTTTGTTTGCTTAGCTTTTATTATTCCAGATAAACATATTTGAGGAGATTTTCAGTATAACTCCAACACTGACAGTTTTTTGACAAAGCTCTATACTGGCACTGATTTTCAAGGCCAGGAAAAACAAGATGACTTAATAAAAATACAAACTCTTAGGAATGCAGTTCTCCAATAAGAAAAATACTGAAGCAGTAGAAATGAGCCTCATTGATATGTTGACTTCCCAAGTCATATGGCTAGCATTTTTAAGGCTGGAAATTTAAGCCCTAAGAAAATTCCCCCTTTTTTCACAGCCAGAGTAAACTCTCTGTCAGAGAAATGTTTTCTAGGAGTAGATATGTGGAAACTTCACACAGCTCAGAGAATACCTAGTTTCTCATGTCAGATAGTAATTTTGTTACAGTAAAAATCTCCTTATATGGCTAGGACAGAGAGCTAATGCCAAATTGCTATTTTTG